>JABEVS010000139.1:127814-143245 GCA_018290735.1 Coelastrella sp. MACC-549
CCGAACCTGGATGCTGCCCATGTCGAAGGCCCTCGGCTCAATCATTACAGTAAGCTGACACCGCACACCAGAGCACCATGTGGTATCTGAGCCGAAAAACCCATAGCAAGGACAGTCAAAGATGCAGGCTGTCACCGCAGAGGCCCAGCATCACAAGCACCTGCCCCCCTCACCTGGTGGCACTTGCACCTCAACCCACCGCCCCTGACTGTCCAGCAGCTGCAAGCCCCCATCACCCGGCTGCCAAGTGCTACCTGCTGCCCAGTCCTGGGAGGCCAGCAGTGTGAGAGTGCCGCTGTCAACATGAGCCTTCTTGCGGAGGTGGCCTGGCTCAGGGGGCACAAGCTGTGACGGGTAGTTGGCAACCTGAGAGGCAGGCAGGGCCACGACGACAACAGGCGCTGGTTCAGAGCACTACGGAGTGGGTACAACAGATTCATTGGATCCAATGTGGTAGAACTTGCCCACTGGAGACCATGGCGACAATCATAAGTGTAGGCATCTGTAGCATGTTTTCAGAAACCGACATGAACTCTTTCATCTCTTCTGTTGCAACTTTTAGCAGCTGATGTCCGGAGCTTGACACTTGAGATTGCACACAGTCTTGCACCTCACCTGCATGTTGCTGTGATGCCGATTGGTCTTGCTGTCAAAGTATTGATAGGGCATGTCCAGTGCAGCAGCAAACAGGCGTAGCACTGCAGCAGATATTACCTCGCACTGCTGATAGCACTGCTGCATCGCGGGCTGCAGCTCTGGGACATATGCAGTAGGCCACACCTCAGGAGAAAAGAAGACCTGCAACAGATAAGCAAGCGCAGCAGGATTCACTGTGTGCAGCAGTGTCTGCTTTGTGCAGCACTGCTGACTCAGGAGGCCATCACTGGGCGGAACAGTAGCAGCTGAAGGAGTTGATGCTGTGGAGGGCCCTGGCCACATTTGACTACTGCGATACACCCCTAGATGTACTTCCGCAGCACTGCTGGCCACTGGCATAAGTGCCTGCTTAGACATCCCATACATGCATGGTCACATGATGTTCCAGCAGCTCTGTTAGCGCTTGCAGGCGAGAGCAGGCCTTCATCGCACCTGGCCAAGCTCTGACGAATAATAGGAATCTTGCAGTTGAGTCTCTGTCAGAGGTGGTCCGCAACAGAAGCGCTCCGACAAGATACCCGCTGCAGCTGAAGGCTCTGTACAGGCCCTTCCCAACTGCTGCCCTTGCTGATGCTGCTGGCAGTGCTTTTCAAGACATGGAGTGAATGACGGCATCACAGTAGGAAGAAACAGAATTCTTGTCAGCTGCTGCTGCTGTATGCAGAACCTATCACTAGAGCTCTGCTTATAAGACATTTTCAGAGTCTGGGTGGGCTAGCTGCTGGTGTTGCCTGTTTCACCATCTGTGCCTCACATACCTGTGCAGCACACTGCTGCATATACTGCTTATGCTCTGGGCTGATTTCATAGCCTCGACCCCGCTGCATGTCCTCAATTACCAGCTGCAATTTAATCCCCAACGGTAAGTCAAGAAACTTTTCTGCCGCGCAAAAGAGCTGCTGCAGTTGTGTGTCGCTGATGCCATGGCCAGTAATTGCTAGGAAGCCAGTCGACAGACATTCCTCTTGAACCTGGTGCGCTTGGTACGGGGTTGGGGCGGTGCCCGCTATGACATTGCCAACATCTATTTGTGGAGGTTGAAAAGGGGTGAAGGAATGCACTGTACGTGGCTGGAGCCGTTGTGCAGAAGATGACCTTGGTGCAGCATATGGACCTTTTGGCGACTTGGTGCAGCTTAGAGGCCACTTCTTCGCGTGCATTGTCAACAAATACAGTAAATCAGCATTTCAAGGGCCAATTGCCGCTTGGTTCGAGTCATATGGTCGTGGTCTGCCTGGGCATCCCGGTATGCTGCGCTACTGCTTTCTTTGCAGTGACGGCTGGCCACTGTCTGCCACAACATAAACTGCAAACGGTAAAAGACACTAATTCAGGGTTGCACCACCCCTCTTTCCCTGCGGAGATGAACAGGCCAGAGTCCCGTAACCATAGGTCGCATCGACAAACTGCACTGCCTCGAAGGTACTGGCTATGCCGGGAACCAAAACAATAGTTGGCCATATAATTCTCTGTGTCGTGTGCGTGTGTAGACTCTGCTATCTGATTCTGATCAACACTGCTGCACATGTCCAGTCCAAGAGGGGCTGTCAATGTCGGCCACAGCCAGTTGCTGCAAGGTCCGACCAGCCCCGAAGCTCCTTTGTATGTAGACAAGCAGAAAGATCTGCTGGATGCCCGCCGCAAGTTCAGCAGCTGCTTGGAAAGTGATGTACTAGATTACCTGCATTACCATCCGTCACAACTAGAAGACTGCGTCACAACACTCCACAAATTGTTCAGCAACATAGTAGAGCATCCTGACGACCCAAAGTATCGAAGGGTGAGTGCCTTGATGTCTATCTGTCTTAAAGTACAGTGCCACAGCAGTGTACACCATTTCCAGCAGAAAGTGACAAGTAGTATACCAGATACCAGCGCTTGCTGCTGCTTTCATGTAAGCCGACCTAAAATCTTTCTGCCCGGTTGCGTGTGCTGTAGATAAAAGCAGCCAACAAGGCATATCTGAAGCATGTGGCCAGTGTCAAGCATGCAGAGGAGTTGATGCTGCAAGCAGGATGGCGGCCAAAGGTGGTTTCTTACATCCTGACTTGCATAACCATGTTGAGCAAGCACTAGGCAGTGCAAGGCAGTGCTATTCCAAGTCCAGTAGCTGCTATCTGGTGCGACTTTCATAACAGCTTCCCACAGCATTACTTGCTGGTTCTGCTGAAGCAACTGAAGCGCCTGCATTTGGCCACTGCTACCGTATGATGCAATTGCTGGCGGGCTGCTGTCCAAAACATTCATAATAACCAACTTGCTCAAGGGCAACTGTAGCAACCCAGCAGCAGCTGCTTTGCCTGTTGATAGACCTTGCACAGTAGCCAGCAGCCTGGCTCCTAAAGCAACAGCAGCCGCTGCAGAGCTCTCTGCAAGCAGTGACTGCGGTGGTTATGCAGGGAAGCCCTGATGCCACTTCTCTCGGCCGCCCCCCCAGCAGCCTGCCGTTGATGTGCTGCAGGTTGTTGAGATGGAGAAATCCTGGGTGTGGGATTATGCCGCAGGCAGCCACGAATTCAGGTGAGACTGGCGGCTGACAGACAAGCTGCCACTAATGTTGCAACAGGTGGCCTATTGCCAGGGCCCTCTCTGATGAAGCAGTTGAGCTGTTCAGTCTTCAGCATCTTAGTGCAGCTCATAAGGCTGACTATGAACAGTTGAAATGTGGATGTCGCAAGACTGAGTCGCTGTTGTCAGCAAGTTGCCTTAGTACCTTACCAGACACTGGCATGCACAATGCAACCTGCTGCTGCCAATATGGCCACATCGCTGGGTGTTATTCGTATCTGCCATCGCATCCAGAGCACTTTGTGAGTCAACGGAGGTGCTGCAGAAGTCAATCAACACATTACATGCCAAGGCAGAGGTGAGCAATGCACCCACAGCAGCAGCCACAGCAGCCATTGCAACATCATGGGTGCCGCAAGTGGTCAGAACAGCGCCTTGACTGCACTTCTTGGTTCCTGTAATGCAGCATGTGGTTGGCAACTGCACACAACATACCACTGCAACAGGCCCATGCCCTGTATCATGTTTGGCCCAGGCCAGTTTCTTTGGGGCCTGCAAGGCCTGATCCATGAAACCCACCCAACATCCCCATCAAGCATCAGGTCTGGCTGCTGCGGCTTCACACACCAGTAGCTCTCGTCAACTCACCTGTGACCATGGCACGCAAGACCATGCGGCGGCCAGTACAGCTGCAGCCTTCCATCATGTGGTGGCATGTGGTGTCATGCAACAGTGATGAGCTGGCAAATGAGCTTGAGCTGACAGCCGGGTGATTGCAACCCATTTTATATCCGTCCTGCTTTCTGTGATTGATGCAGCGCCTGCATAAGGAAGAGGAGGAGCGGAGGGGGAAACACTCGGAGGAGCGTGAGAGAGTGCGTCTTGCTCTGGAGGATGACCGACGGCAGCGCTTGATGGCACAGGAGCTCACAGGGCCAAGACCACACACACAACCAACATCATAAACAGCAGAAAACAAGTAGAGATAGCAGCATAGCAGCTGCATGCTAGCTTAATCCGTGGTATGAGATTCCATGAGGGATCGTATGCAAGGAGTAGGTGCTGCCTTGCTGTGGACATGTCCAGGTCAACTGGTGCAGCAGCAGTGGGAAGTTTCCGAGGGCATATAGGGCCCTGCAGCGGTGTGGAGAAACCAGTGTATGGTGTGGGCCAGCGGGTCCTTGAAACAGTCCTCAGCCATAGCAGTTGCATGATGGTGAGAGACATGTACGGCCTTATGCCCTTTGCTGGTGTGCCCTATAACCCTTTGATCAAGGCTACGTCGCACTGGCAAACACGAACGCGCAGTGCTACAGCTCACAAGAGTTTTCCAGCATCAAAGGCTCTCATCTACACGTCAAACTTTGAGGCTCAGCTCGTGATAGCCTGATTAAGCAACAATGGTGAAGGTCGGGGACAAACTACCATCAGCGACTCTGAAGCATATGGATGCTGCGGGTATCCAAGACGTAACCACAGAAGAGATCACAACCGGTAAAAAGGTATGTGAGCTAGAGGCACAGCCAGTACACCCTCACGGGCCTCAGCTTGTGGAACCTGATCTACGTTGGTTCCGTGCAGGTGGTCATCTTCGCTGTGCCTGGGGCTTTCACGCCCACTTGCAGGTGCGTGTATGGCCTATGGGAACCTGTTCATCTTGCATTCAGGGGGCCTCCAAGCAGTTTCGACGACAGCAGTGCTGCCCGGTCCCCCCTTCCATACTGAAGCGATCTGCCGGCACAAATGTAGCTGAGACCCAATGCACACCCATAACTTTACTTAAAGACATATTGAGAACGCAAGTGCTTTACCTGCACGGCCTGTAAGCATTGGCAAATGCTCCACCCATGTGTGGGAAGTTGAACAACAGTGACAGCACAGCAGCACAAGCATCTTTGCGCGTCATTGCCCATGACATTTACACACACAGCATGGTCAGATTTCTCAACTATGCATGGCGTTGCAGCAAGGACCATGCTCCTGGGTTCATCAAGAAAGCTGAGGAGCTCAAGGCCAAGGGTGTTGACACCATTGCTTGTGTCAGTGTCAATGACGTGTTTGTGATGGATGCCTGGGCAAAAAATCTTGGAGCAGGTGTGCCACGAGGCTCATCAGGTGTTTCAGTGTTCAGATGTGCATTGTGCCACTGGATTGACTGGCATTCATTGCATTGGCAGCAGTGACTGCTGTCACACCGATAGATGCTTGTTGCAGCATAACATGATGCTCATACAGACTGCATGCGACCCGCATCACATTGACACTTTGATCTGTCACAGCAGCAGTGTCTGCAGGGCCAGAAGCAGCAGCTGATCCCCTCTCATCTGCTGCTGTACCTGTTCACACAGGCAAGAGCATCCTGTTCCTCGCGGACGGCAATGGCACACTCACAAAGGCCTTAGACTTGGAGATGGATGGCAGCGGCTTTGGTCTCGGCACACGCAGTCAACGCTATGCCATGGTGGTGGAAGATGGAGTGGTGAGGCAGAGGGCCTGGCCAGGGAGCCTGCTCAGCAGTATGCAACTTCATAGCAGGCCCTAGCCATGAGTCACGCCCCCATGATGGCTTTACTACCACTGCACACCAGCTGTACAGGCATCTTTTCTGTTGCAAATATTATTCCCCATAGTGTTGTAGCCAGCATGGGGCAAATTTGCAGCTGACCACAAACACAACCTGACAACAGACAGTTTCATGAGTCCACCAGTGCTGACAAGTCATGTCTGCCCTGTGCACTGTGACCTGCACACATGCTGGAGCACCAGATGTCAAGGGGGTTTTTTTATGTGTCTCAGCCTGTTTTGACGCATGCATAAGGCAATGATGTGTCTCTACCCTGGCATGCTCAGTTATCTTTATCCTTTTGATTTGTCTGCTTGCAGGTCACCAAGCTGGAAGTGGAGCCTGGAGGTGGCCTGACATGCAGCAGTGCTGATAATGTACTGTCAATCCTGTAGCAACCCGCAGCAGCCTCGCATGTGACACAACCTGAGCCAGGGAGAAGCACTGATGCTAACAATATGACAGCGGTACATAGTACACTAGCAGCTTGGTTTATCATCAACATAATGTTGGTAGCCTCCATGCATGAGCAACAGCACTGTGTGATGGGGCAAGTGAGTTATAGGCAGGTGTTGTGAAGACATGCACATGATGATAGTGCACGAGCTGCACTGCTGGCTAGCAGCGACTGTTGTGGAGCCGTGGCAGGCTTTGCCACTGGCCGAGCCTGTGATTGGGCCAGTGACCACATCAGTCCGTGTACATGCATTGATGCACATGTTCGTGTAACTCATGGTTCTTGCAATTTGCTGAAATGAGCAGGGGTGTCATGCAGTAGATGATTATCATCAACAAATGAGTCTCTGTTATCAAGTCATGGCATATGTACAAAATGCATTCATGCCCGTCAATGACGTTTCTGTGACTTCTCAGAAGTACCTCTGAGGTACAATCGGAGCTCTTCAGATGGAACTTCTGACAGATATAGCAACTTGTTGGACACCATTCGGCAGGAACCAGATTGTTGGGATAACCAGGAAGGATCGAGGGTTACCCTTTTCGAAGATTGGGATGACCAGAGTGTACAGGCAAGGCTATGCAGTACGAGCATTGGTTGCAACCAAACTGTCACTCTGGCAATACAGTGACAAAGCCAGGATGGTTCCGAAGTCAGACCACACGAGGCCTATCCCAGGGTGCCAGAAAGGTGCTTTGCGGCACTGGCCATTCCATGGTCAGCTCACTGAAAAATAATCAACAGCCATTTCTGCTTTCCATTCTGCGAGTCCTTCCCAGACATATCAATCAATGCACAATCCCCTGCCGGGACTCAATCCCAACACACATGTCACTCCACACCACACAATAGCATTGATGAAATCAGCTGCCTAGCACAACATGCTGGCAACAAGAACAGACGCACAACTAGCAGAGCATGCTGCTCTCGAAATACCACTCTCATGCATACTTAGCTCAACTGCTGTCATGGAGCAGCCCAGGCGCTGCTATCCCAATAATCAACCAGGCCAGAGCCCCCAGTGAACTGAGCCCAGTGCTGCACAACGCCCACCCCTACACTTTTGGAGTCATACTAAGAGCCCAAGCAACAGGTTGCCTGCAACTGCACAATGCTCAGCAGAGTTCTACCGCAGCACTTGTGTTAAGACCAATGAACGTAATAACATGAGTCAATTCAGATGTCTCTAGCCCTGGATTTGTACAACAAAGTCCACAGTTAGCTTCCCTCCTACCTGCACTATTTCAACGTGTCAACCAAGACCAGGAACGCAACCCAACAGTAGTTGCCACAACTGTGTTACAAGCTGATGGTTGCTCAATCCTATGCTTAGAATACAACACTGCTCAGCATCTGCGCTTTGGTGTAAGAGGGGCTGAGGGACAGCAACTGACAGCTTTTCCCCCTTCACCTGCAGCAAAAAAGGCTCAATTGTTCCGAAGAAACTACCCATGCTTACTTCGGCCCTTCATTTGCGTTCAAAATTGTTGTCATGCTCCATCAGCAGCTGCTGCTGGATCAGCTCAGCTTCAATGTCATCAAGATACACAATTCCTGCAGAGTAGCAGCAGTCAACATGACATCTTACAAAACTGCTCACCAGGCCAGACAAGACGGTCCTTCTGCACTGCAGAGGTCATGCAGTTTCTGCTGCTCCACGCCGCAACACTTTCAATGGCTCAACAGATAGGAGCATGGGGTTGTCACATGACATCTATCATCTGCCACTGTAGCTGTTGGCATGCTAGGAGTGTGTTCAGCAGGGTGTACAGCGCTGAGTTGGCCCCAGATTCTCCAGCAAGGAGATACCCACCCAGAGGGGTGAAGTTGTCATCAACCACAACGGCAGCTGCTGACTGCCGCGCAACCAGAGCATCCTTGGCCTGCTCAAGAGGCAGTGTATGTCGCACGTAGAGCTTTGCAGGAGTTGCAATGACGGCCTCAACAGTCTTCTGTTGTTGTACTGCTATTGCTACGACTGCTTTCCCTCCAGCCCTGGCAGCAGTGCCTGCACCTGCATGAGCTGCAGCTTCTGCAGCTGCCTCCCCACTGGTTACAGCAGTGACTGCAGCAGTAGCAGCTGCAGTGATGCTGGTGGTGCTGGCTGCCGGGCTCATGGTGCCTGAGTTGGCACCCCAGAAAAGCAGCTTCTCCTTAAGGTACAGGCTGGCCAGGGCACTTTCCAGCTTCTCACTGAAGATTCCCTCTGCATACTCGCTGACTAGTGAGGCAACACCCACAGCCGCCAGCAAAGGCACAAAGAGGCCGGTGTCTCTGCAGCACACAACAACAGCAACAGCATCAACAGCAGCAGCGATCCTCAACATCGTTTCTGAAAGCAGGTACAATACAAGCATTACCGATGCTCCTGCATGGATTTAGCCCATTTATAGCTGCAGACAAGCTACCGCAACTTGTCGCACTGCTTTGAAAGAAAATAATTCTCCACGCTCAGAACAGGCTGCACCAGTCTATGGCCAACAAAAACCACATTGCACAAGCATTGCTATGAATGAGTGGCACCAGGCTACAGCAGGGTGTGCCTGCAGCATACACAGCAATGACTGTCTGTTTCCACCACCACCAACATCCCTACCTTGTGATTTCCACCATCAGGCCAAAAGCTGTGAGTGGGGCCCGGCATGCCGCACCCAGCACAGCAGCAGCACCTACCACCACCAGCGTGGTCGGGTCAGCAACACCCCACCTGTACGAACACAGTCAGCAGCAGCAGCAGCAGCAGCAGCACACCATATGCTGATCGTGCAGGACCAGGGAAATGTCCTTTGCAATGTAAAATGACTGACGGCAAGAGTATGATGCTGTATCTAGAAGCAAATTCTATGAGCACCACAAGCACTGCTTGACAAGTCCTGGCCAGTTGACCTGCTGTTCCCCCTACCTGTTGGCTACAAAGTGCCCCATGATGTCGCCCACCAGCGCCCCGATAAACAGTGAGGGGGCAAACAGACCCCCCACCAGGCCACCTCCCACACACACACTGGTGGCAGCAATCTTGGCCATCAATAGAGAAGACAGGTCAACAACTGATAGACGAGTTGAATCGCGAAAGATTTCCTCTAAATTGATGTAGCCATACTGCACCTGCAGGCAGCTCATTGTCACCCTGCTTCAGTGTCATGAGCATCGTGGGGGGTGTGCCAAGTGAAGCATCAGCGTGCAGCTGTTTCTGCTTAGCTAGGAGGTCCAAGGCAAAGAAAGCAGGAGATGCCCCCGCCCCCCCTTCAGTGCAGTGTTTTGCCCAGCAGGATAGAGGCACAGCGTGAGGGTACTTCACAGCTCAAAGGCTGCTGTCAGCCATCATCAAGCTGAGGGTCAGGGCGCGGCCGTCCGCCTCACCTGTGGGAACTTGAATGCGATGAGCCCGCAGACTGCTCCCCCCAGAGGTGCAGACACCCAGCGGGGCAGCGGCCGCAGCACCACCTCACTCACACGAACACCCTCATACAGCAACACAGCAGCACCAGCACAGCCAACCCCCAGCACAGAAAACTGCACAAGCATACACACAGACGGCCCCAGCAGCACGGCACTGGACAGCCAATCACAAGGAGCAGCACACAACTACATTATATGAACAACTGACGACTTCCGCCTGCACAGCTGACAGCTATGCTTGTGCAATGACAGCTGATAGTCTTGTGCAGCATTATACTACCAGCTTTGACAGATCCAGTGTCACCCACGCAAGGCCTATGTACGAGCTTATGCTGACTTAAGCATGCTGTAGCCCGGTGTTGCAGTGATGCCTGGAATGCCTGCACAGCAGCACATTTGTCAAGCCAGCCAGCCAGTGATCAGTATGTCCACCTGATCATCACCTTTCAGTCATGACCTCGCACTCACCTGTAACACATCTGTCAACAGGTTGGGGTTGATGCTGAAGTATGGGATGCGGCCCACCAAGTGCGTTGCGGCGCCAGTGATGCCTAACGCCTGGCCCTGGCCACGCAGAAAGCCAATCACTCCTGCTGATACAGAGGTGGCTGCAAACACTGTGCTTGTTGACAGTCGGTCAAGACCTAGCCTGCTACTTTTGAGGACAAACTCAATAGCAAAGAGCGCACCAGTGGCTGGTGCATCAAAGGCAGCAGAAACACCTGCAGGCAGCAGAAGTGTGCAGCAATGTGAGTGATGCCTGATCATCTGACTCAAGGCAACCTTGCCACACTGGTGGTCAGTTCATGGTTGAGAGGGGCACCTTGCTCAAGGTATTGCGACTGTCATGTCTGCTGGACTTTTCCCGCAGGCACAAGCGCTACAGCCTGGACAAATTGAAGCCTGAAAGGCCTAGGTGTGAGCGCTGCAACTACTTGGAGCGCACCTGCCGCTGCTCCTGCTGCTACCAGCATCCGCTGTCTCCGCTTGCTGAGGTGTTTGGGTGCAAAGACTGCTGCTGTGTTGGCACCCAGCTCCACACTGGGGGCCTCTGGACCAAGACTGGCTCCAGAGCCAAGTGTGATAACACTGGCCATGGCACGGCGGAAAACCTGCAGCAGCGCACAGCATGGCAGGCTGTACATTTGAGCAATCTACATTATACGCTGCAAAGCCTGGTGCTCATGTGTATACGTCTGGCGTAAACTGCTGTTGCTGACATCCAGCACTGTGGCTCCAGTGTTACGTAGCAGTACAGCCATAGCAGCTCAAATCCAGCCCTGCCTCACGACATGACTCTGCTGCTGATGTCCTGGTAGGCCTGCTGCTGCCTCACCTGCCAGTATGATGTGGGCAGTGCCGCATTCTTGCTGTCATCCACAACTCCCTCGATTGCTCTGGTAAGAAACTTGAGAGCAGGACTGAAGCCCCAGCTCTGGAGATAAGCAACTATCAACCCTGCACCTATTGGCATGATGCACCTGAAAGGAATGGCAGTGTCGCCGATGACGAGGCCTGTCGCTCGGCCCCCGCCCACATGAACCTGCAGGCACACGCGCAGACAGTAGTATGTGTGGCAAGCGCCCCAAGCCGCTCACAGCGAACAAACAACCTTCACTCCCAAACGTCCAAGGTTCTGCCAAGTGCTACTATGCTTTGTGTGCAGGATAACCAGCGTCTCTTCCGATCCTTGCCACTCATTCATGCCATAAGCACAGCCACAGGCAAGCACAAGCCGTTTCCCCGCACCTGAGCAAGGATGTCTGGCAAGTCGTGCACATACTGGATGGACACGTCGAAGATGAACACACTTGTAGCCACCAGGCCACCCATTGCTACTGCATATGCCAGTGTGATGAGGTCGTCCCTGTTCTTCCACCAGCTCAAGAAAGGGTCTTCCTCACCCTCCTCCCAAGTGCCTGCAAGCACAAGCAGCAGTGCCCAGCAGTGTCGGCCTCACTACACCAGCTGCAGCCGGCAACTTCATGAAAGACCTTGAGAAACCAACAGGTTTACTTGTACCTGTAGGGTCTGCCACACACCGCCCTGCAGCAATCAGCCACGCCCAAACCAACCTCAGCCCACATTGCTGCAGCTAAAGCCTGCCAACACCTGGTATGAAGTTCGTTTGATGTCACTCTGTGTGCAGGTAGCAGGTGGGCCTGTGCATTTGCCTAGACCATTTGCTGCATCCGGCACGACAGCACTTCCCCCCAGATTCCCACAGCCACCCACCAGGGACATAGCCTAATCTGTATCGCCGCTCTCCTGCTGGTGACGGAGGAGCTCCATAGTTCAGGTCCGTGAGGCCCTCTGGTGTGTCCACCTCATCAACCTGGCACAAATCATCTGCCGAATCAGAGGGGCTGAGCACAGAGTCGTCACACGCCAGCACTGCTGTCTCAACAGGCGTGCTGGCACTGCTGTCTGTAGAGTCTCCAGGTCGGGTGTCTGCCTCAGAGACCAAGGTGCTGACTGTTGCTGCATCATCAACATCAAACTTACTAGGAAGACAAGCGCTGCTGTCAGTACTGCTGGTTCCGACAGTGCTGCTAGTGGTGGCTGCTGTGATACTGCTGTTGCTGGCATGGGTTACTGTGAGAGGTTGCTGCTGGTGTTGGTCAATACCTCCGTTCATTCCATTATTGCTAGCCACATGCACACATACGTGTCGTACATAGAGCTGCTTTCTAGCTCCAAACATCAGCCTGGCTGCATGATCTTGATGACCTAGGCCGTTTCGTGCAGCCAATGTTGCTGCAGGCCTGGACCCATGCAGCAGTAGCCTTGCAGCAGCCACACCGCTGCTGTTCTGGATGCATCTAGTCTGCGCTAAGGGTTTTGCCACTTGTGCAGATAGCACGTGAACAGCATGCCCACGTTGACCTCGAGCATGCCGCAAAATCGAAGCCCTGCTGCTGCCTTGTGGCAGCATCACAGGATGTAGCCGGTGTCAATGCACCACTTAGTGCCTGCTGACTGATCAAGGCAGGCACGCTACCAAGCAAATATATAAGCTATCATCAAGGGTGCTGGCGTGGTACCTGCGCCAAATGAAGTGATCATGAGTTTGCAACGGACCATGTCACAGAAACCACCACCTCGGGACTGTGCCACTCACATGATGCACGACAGCCCACACCTGCACACAAAAAGCAACTGCATACTTCCTTGTTGCTGGTGGCAATACTCACGGTGAGGGGATTGCCCCTGAATGGTGCACAGGCCCAGAAGTGTGTTATCTTCGGTGATCTGTCCTGCAGCAGCTGCGACAATATTCAAACCACCATGTAATCATCACACGGTATCCCTTGATCCCTGTACAATGTAGCATAAGTTCCTGAACTCGACATGAGCATGCAGCTGACTGAGCTGTGCAAAACAGACCAACAATCAAGCAATTGAACTATTCAGCTGTAAAAACCAGGGTTAGATCGCTTGAATTACCTTGGAGTCAGCACAGGAGGGTTAACAAGTAATGCCTTGTCACCTCAGCAGGTACTCTATTTCGTGGCAGCGCAGACGATAACAACAGCATAATGCATAATGCACACAAGTCGCATCATTGTGTCTTGTACGTGCCGATAAAGGCGCAATGCACAGCCTTACTAAGGCAACCGTGGCCCCAAGCCCCACGCTTGCGTGTCCCGGCAGCAGCAGGCGAGCACTCTTGGTGACTAGGTGTGTGTCTTTGATGTGGATAGTCCTACACCGGCCCGCCAACGGTCCAGCCATCGGTCGTCCTGGACCTGCCAAGTGAATCACTTGCTGCATTTTCGGCGCAGGGCGTCCCAGCAGCAGAATGGGCCCTTACCACAACAGGTGGGGAGAGGCTAATGCCTTATGAGTGTGTATTGTTTGTTCTGTCATGGTCGCAGGTTAGAACGGCTGCCAAAACCAGTTCATGGGGTGCTTTCACTACAGCCTTCTGTTCCTCAACGCTTGCCCTTGGCATGGTCATCTGATACTTGAGGCACCTCTTCAACATTACTTGAGCAGGAATTCTGCTTTGTGATAACCTGCAGGCTGCCACAGTCATCCTGAGCGCTGGCCTGGCTGTGGGTCTGGTTCTGTCCCCAGCAGCAGATGCCAAGTCTTTGACTGAGCAGCGCAGGGAACAGGAGGAGCTCATTCTGTCACAGGAGAAGAAGCTTGAATACCTCATCCAGCTGCAGGAGAACGCTCGCAAAGCAGACTTGCTGGGCAAGTGAGTGATGGGCTGCAGCCAGCTCATGGTAGCTGTAGCAAGCACTCAGGCCAGGCAGCTACGCTGTGCATTTACGAAACATGTATGCCTGTCGTCCTTGTGCACTCTTACGTGCCCCCTGTAGACCACACAGCTAACCAGGCGTTCTTGGGGAGCCTGACCAGGCTGAACAGGTAGCATTTCACTCTTCCTGCCCTTCCATCAAGCTCAAGCTGGTGTTGAACCCTTGCAGGCGCCAGGCCCTGGAGAACAGGGTGGAGCAGGTTGAGAATGTGATTCAGAGAAAACTAGTTGAGGAAAAAGCCAACGAACAGGCAGCAGGAAAGAAGGGGGTAAGTAGGAGGCACGAGACAGCAGCCAGTACGACACTAGCAGGTCATAGACAGTAATAGATACCTCTGTGTGCTCTGCTCATTGCCCAGAGGAGCGCTTGCATTGCAGTGTCTCAGCTGCAAATCTAGGCTGCTGTGGGTAGTATTTGGTTGATTTGCTGTGCAGCCACGCTGAGGGCGAAAACCAGACAAGTGAGAGCAGGTTTAAGCAGAGGGTCTGTCAAAACGTGAATTCAAGTGATATGGGCAACAATGTTGTATTGTGCGGACTGTGCCTGATTTGCAGGAACAGGAGCGTGCACTGCGTATAGCTGCTGAGGAGGAACAGATTCAGGCACAGGAGGCAGCTTTGAAGGTGGCAGCAGCTAAGGCAGCTGCAGAACTTGAGCGGCAAGAGATCGTTGAGGAGGCCAAAGTTGTTGAGCAGAAGCAGCAGGTAGCTGAGGCAGCAAACTCACTAATGGAGCTTCTGGGTATCACTCAGGCGGACTTGGGCTTGTGAAATGTGAACCACTCAATGCAGTAGGCAGGCTGAGTGATGTAAGGACCATCATCTATGGCTCCAAGTACTTACGCAGTCAGACTGCTTCCAGTCTGATGCATCTTGTCCACAAAATGGACCAAGCTGAAACCACTACAGGGAGCGTACCTGCGGCTTTTGCTACCTCCACGTGTTAACCAAGCACTGAGTTGCATAGCTATATATCTGTCGGCAGACATTGTGGTAAGGTTATTCCTTGTTTTGTGCACCCCATAAAATTCAAACTGCAAGGCCCTTGCAAGCCAAATGGGTGTGACTTGCTTTGTTGTGATGGCCCCAACTCCAGCTTGGACTCCAAGAAAGAGAAAGGAAACTTAACTTGCTGGCCGCAAGGCCCTTGGGATGGTATACTTGGTGCCACCAAGTGAGCCAGTGGCTCAGCGACACTGGCACACAAAGATTAGACCACCCTCCGGGGAGAAAGCGCCTTCAAGGCACAAATCTCCACTCAGTGTCAACCAGTGCCCCAGTGGGGGTGCCACCTGAACGGTCCAGCTTGGTTGGAAAAGAAATTGCTTGTCCAACGTTGCGTGTGCTAACATCTGTTGCTACTGCAGCTGTTGTAATGGATGAAGCCCCACAGGGACGAGCTTTCTCTGCCGCACCTGGCAATAAGAAACCTTTTACTACTACTACTACAAGTTACCTCAAGGGTTTCCACCCGAAAGGAGCCAACTGATGGCTCATGGGGGCACACCAAAAAGAAACAGAAACCAGATTCAATCCGGTTGAATATCTGCAAGTTCAACTTGCAGAAGATCATCAGA
>JABEVS010000013.1:0-116214 GCA_018290735.1 Coelastrella sp. MACC-549
TGAACAACTGGCTCAAATGAGCTTGCTGTATGTGTATACCTACTGTGATCAAATACTGTGCTATGCCCAATGAGCCTGTACTTGGCTCGCTAACGGGCGGGTTACACTCGTGTAACTTACAACTTGATGGCGTTTTTCGTTTACTAACGGCATGCTGCGCAGCTTGTCAGTATTCCTGTCAGCCTGATCAGGGTCTCACAGGAAGGTCTAAACAGGAAGGTTTGAAATTCTCTTTACTGCCGCAGTAAGTGTTTTGAAAGCAAGTGCAGGTCTCAAGTGCTGGCATCCCTTGTTTTCTGGAAAGTCACAGGCTGTCACAACGCAGCACTGACTGGCTGATGGAGTCCATCATGGAGCAGAGTCCAAACCAACACCGTCTCTAGAAAGCCTTTGAGTTGGCCAGGCTAATAAATGACTTCTTTTAGTAGAAGTAAAATTGCTCTAACAAAGCTGGATTGCCAGCTAAGAGTTACAACGGTGCAGTTGCAACTTGCAAGGTTGTTGCTGGAGACCAAGGACAGATGAACTGTCCCTTGGGGTTGCGAAGATCATGAGACTCAACATTGGCAACAGTCCCTGCGTCCTGCTGCAGTCATGTATTGGTTGGACGGCTATGCTACGTGACTTTCAGCATCACTTACCTTCCACCAACACACCAAGCAAAAGACCTTAGCGGCCGACTACGTAACAAAGTGACTGTGCACCTTCCTAGCAGTCTGGCAACTGCTTGCTTTCTCTGCTTGACATATAAGCAGCCAAGCTGACAATGCTATACATGCTGCTGACCTGGTACGACATCTTGTAATGCAGCCAGTGCCTAACCAAACGTGATCTGGCTTGCGCCGCCTGGGGGTGCTGCTACTTTGACTGCCTTGCGGTCTGTGAGGAAGTTGCCCACGTTCTGGCCATCTGCATTGCAGCAAGTACCATGGCATGTTCTCATATGTGATTTCGAAACATGTGCTGCCACGCAGCCAGCTCTGCTGACTGTTAACATCAGCTTGTCACAGCAGCAGGCATGTGCTGGCCATCACCAGTGACTGGGGGTGCAGGTGCTAGTAGCTGTTGCGGATGTTAATTCCAACTTTATCCTAGTAGACTGCTGGGAACACGCAACAAACAACAGAGGACATGGCAAGCGTACCTGGACGAGCATAGTTGTTTGTTGCAAAGTTGCTTGCTGCTGATCCTCCACCGCTCATGGGGTTGTCTGCTGACATGGCTGTTGCTCCATGGCTGAGAGCACCTGGTGCACGACCTGCACGGCTGGGCATGCTGGGGGCTGCTGGTGCGTCTTCACCAAACACAATAGAGGACCCACCACCAGGTGGTGCCAACACACGGGACGAGTTTCTGTCAGTCAAAAAGTTTCCCACATTTTGACCCTCTGGCCTTACATAGTTGTTGCGTGCGTTTCCGCCCTCCACATCTCCAGTGGTGATCCCTGCCTGTACGTTATCACTGGAGATGACTTCGCCAGTCTCTGTGCGCAGTGCACTGTAAGCAGCAGGTTCACAGCAACAGTGATAGTGTTCAGAACAGTTGTAACAGCCATGCAACTCTTATGGTGCATATCACTTATGGTGTGCGTGCACAGCGGCGGTCGAGGCGTTGAAAGCAATAACCCGCTGCTGTACAGGTAGAAATGATGAGTAAGCAGGCTATTTCAACCTTCCACCAAGTTGGTCAACAGTCATGCTACTAGAGAGGCAGCTGCTATGGCTTCCTGGCCATGAACAGACTTCATCATGTTGGCCACAACACCTTTCTGGATAAGCAGTCGAATATCAGATCTACGCAATACTTCAGCACAACGTTTGCGGTCTTGCATGCTTACTAGTCATTTGTGGCGATCATATGCTCCCCTAAGCGCTCCGACAACTGCTCTTTGCCACCCGCTGGGGAGATACCACGCAGCCTGCACTGAATTCTGAGATCCTTCAGCAGAACGGGCTTGAGCATCTTATCTACCTGCTCTTTTGTCGTAGACATCCTGCAGTCCAGCAGATGCTATAGTCAGTCTGAGGCCGTGTTTGCAGTTTGGATAAGATACGTTGTACAGTATTGATGCGACTGCAGACAGAGATGATGCATGAGGAGCTTGTCTCAAAGCAACGAACAGACGACGGTCTGGCGCGAGTGCAGACGCTGGCAGTGTACCATGTAGGTAAAAGCATCTGGTGATTTCACATGCTCCACGCCGTTCACAACACTCACCTGGCGCTCTGGAGGTGAGCTGGGAGCGTAAGGGGTGAGCTAGGAGCGAACAGTGACTTGGACACAACTGTTGATAACACTGCTCATCAACAGGTATAAACGCTGCGGCTGTATCGGTGATCGGTGAAGGCTTTACCCGGCGCAGATGGCTAGTCACCGTGATATGTTTGAATGCTGAAACCTTGAAAGTGACAAGGACACTTGATTACACTGCACGTACAGTTAAAAGACTGACTACATTGCACGTACTTCGGCTGACAGAGCATTGCTGGCGAGCGATCCTGTTCACTGGGCTGACTGCCGACACGGCCAACTGGCAGCGAAGTGCATGCTCAACACCGAGCTCCAAAGAACATCGGGTTTGGTCGCCTTTGTGATCTCGCTGTCAGGCAAATATACACCTAGTAGTAGTTGGTATGCAGCAGTTGCTGCATCAGGTACTTGACAGACCCCCCATGCATGAACCAATTCATGCATCACCTGACCTGGTGCTGGCTCGCACAACGGGCTGAACTTACAGGAATGAAGAGAGAAACTTGCCTACCCAGAGGCTTGCACCAGCAGCAGCAGCAGCAGCACCAGACATGCACCAGCAGTACCACCGGCCCCAGCAGCACCAGGGAGAGAGAAAAGTGGCACACACAGAGACCTCAACACACAGAGGCTTTCATTTGCAGCACCAGCAGCAGAAGCTAAGTGCAGACTGCCTGAACTGAATCTACATGTCTAGAGGACCTGTTGGCATCTCAGGGCCAAACCTGCACCAGTACTAGCACCTTATGTTGATGTCATCACCTGGCACCTGGCCACCAAACAGCCACTCCACACGTGGGTATTCTCCTCGAGGCATTCCTGCCTGCACACCACCATGATGATCTCTGGTATTGTTTGAAGTGCTGGGGCAGCTCTGTGACGGACAATTGTCTGATCATGGGAGCACCCGTCCTGCACAAACAAACACCAACCTGGTGTGCTTGAAGCAGCAGCCCTAGAGCTCGCTGGTCAATGCAACTTCTGGACGTACATGGCATGCTGAATGATATCATGTGCACAACCTGGCAGTGTCGCTTCCAGATTGGTGTCTCGTCTGTGCGAGCTACACCCACCTATATGTCCTGCTTCGACATATTCAGCAGCATGGAACTCTAGCTGTGGCTTCCCTTTGCTACTGATTACCACAGCAGCATTGAGCCTGTCACCAAAACCTTTCAGCACATCCACTGTCTTACTGACTGCACAACAGCAGCCAGATTTGCACAAACCAAGGAGTTGACGAGGAGTGCTGGAGCAATTTCACAAGCTGCTTATCCTCTCAGTGCTGCGGCAAACCAACAACATGTGAGGTTGTGCAGCAGTGGTCCCTGCCACTCCCAAAGCAGGCGCCATGCAGCCACTGTTTTAACATGCTACACTTCTTCATATGCTCCTCTGCCATATGTGGTGTGTGGATTGTGGTGGTCTGGACAACACATGCAGCCACCTCAGGTAGTGGGTAGTACTCGCCTGCAGCATGATCTACTGGTGCAATTAGAGCCCGGTGGCCCAGTGGAGACCCAGCTCTGCCAACAGCAGCTGCAACTCCACCAGTCTTCACACCTTGCCTGCTGCTGCCATTGCTGATGGCAATGGCTGATCCTGGCCTAAACAGGCTGCTGGCTTTCACCTGTGCCTCATGAAGGTTGGGCTCAGGAGCACCTGATGACTCTGACTGGTCTGTTGGCGTGGTTCCCAATGGCGTGCACTCTGCTGTGGCAGCTGTTGTTGCTGGTGCGCTGGCTGCTGACTGCAGTGCTGACATGCCTGCCGAGCAAGACAACGGTGCGAGGCCTGCTTTAACAATTGTGCCCTTGAAGCCGCCCCCTGCATGCAACAAATGCACCATTACGTGAGCTCACAGGACCACAACACTCCCATCATGTCCCATCCATCTTTGACGTGCCCTTGCCCAAAGAGGACCGTGTATGTAAAGATTGTCATCAGATCTCACAAGATGTGATTACAACTAGCATACTGCTGCCACTGTGTGCTAGCTGTTGTGATGCAGTGTGTGTTCCAGATGTTATTGGCTCCCAATCAACTTTGTAAACATTGCTGCATCTAATTGCAGGTGTCTAGATCATCAAGTTGCGCTGCAGATGCAGTCACTGCAGCTCAGTGTCTAGTATCCTTGCATTACAGGCTGACCAGTGTTGCTATCCAGGTCACTTACCCCGGGCAGGGCCTGAAAAAGGAGACTGCTTTGTACCATAAGCATCAGCTGCCATGCTCGGCGCTGCTGTCAGCTGTTGTGTTGCCTCCTTGATGATGGCCCGTGCCTGCAAAAAACTTGTGGTGCTGCTGGATGTGCAGTGGGAAGCCACTTCTCTGAGCTGCTGCTGCTGCTGTTTTTGCTGCACGAGTTGGTCCAGTGTGTCTCTGAATGCTCGGCTGCTGACTGGCAGCATTTGCTGCTGATTGCACACATGTCCAGATGCACTGGTGGCTGCGGAGGTTTGTGGGTGACTAAGACTCCTGGCGTCCGGCTCGCCGCCTTGCACCACCAATGCACCATCAACAGCAGCTGCTGGTAGACTTGGCATGGAAGAGCCTCCAACAGCACCAACCGCACACTCTACGGACTCCGCAAGCATTGCTCCAGGTGCCTGTGTATGGACCAGCTGCCAGCTAGTGGAGTCTAGCAGCAATTGGCCAGAGTTTGCAGGCCCCAGTGCTCCTGGTGTACCTGCCACATGTGTGGTGACCTCTATGGTGGGTGGTGCAGGTATACGGGCCCTTCCACAAGTGTCCGGGCCACTGATGCTTTCGATACTTTTGGAGCCAACAGCATGATCTAAGGAACCACATGTTGCCAATGCAGCTGCTCGGCTGGGAATTACTGGTTGTGGTATTTGCTGCTTGCTGCTTATCAGTTGAGTACTGTGCTTGCCAAGCTGGCAGGCTGCCAGCAGCTGTGGGCCCAATGGAGGGCTGTTGGCACGCCGTGGCAGGGGAAGAGGGAACTCTCGGCCTACAGGGACTTTCCTGTGAAGCACCACAGCAGGCCACATAGGTTCGAAAAACCACGTGCGTGGTACACTGTTCTGGTGCCGCTGCTAGGTAATGTTTGTGAGTAAAGCATGTGAAGAGTATGCACAATCTGGGACCTTGAGATCAAGTGCAAATTGGGTAACCCCATAAGCAGCAATATTGTGCCTCACATGGCAGTATCACTGTCACTGACAGATGATCAGATGTTCTATGGCTCGCAGGTCAACTTTTCAACACTCTGCAAAGCAACAACTGTGTGTGTGTGTGTGGGGGGGGGGGCAGATTGCTGGATTGTGCTGCGCCTCTCAGAGTCTTCAACCTACCTGTCAGCTGGTGTGACCTGGGTGGCTGTTCTAGAGCTGCGCCAGTCAGTCAGCAGGGCTAGAAATTCAGCTGGTGGAGCTGCAAGGAAGCCATGGCGTGTCAGGCTGGCCATGTACTCATCGACCTCCTGCGACTTGCCACCCCCTCCCGGTGCCATTGGCCTGGGGCTGCTCCCAGGAGCAGCAGTTGTTACAAATAAAGTCTCCAGTGCTGGTGCAGCAGTAGTCAGCAAATGCATTCAGTTACATACTGGTGCTGAGCCAGCTGTACCACCTTTGGTATCATGCCAGATTGCCAAGAGCCCAGAAAGGATGTTGAATGCCGTGGGCATAAGGTGCTGATTATGCTGAACAGTTGACAAGGGATCCCACAACATGCTTAGAGGCCCTTATGAGAGATCAAAGGCGCTCGACACTTGCACACGCCAGTTGTGACATTTGGAACTGCATTGCCACATGATCTGCTGCAGGCACCACACAGTCAGCATTGTTGAACAACAAGCCATGTTGTAAGCCGTAATCAGTTTGGGTTTCAACAGTGAAGCAGTCTGGTGCCGTACCATCCAGTAAGCCGCCGACAGGCGCCCCAGTCTGCTGTGACTCTAGCAATGCCCTCAGCTCCCTGCCACGTAATACTGCCTCTGGAACAGGGAGCCCGCCCAGTAAGATGTGACCCTCCTTACCAGCAGCAGCTGCTGCTGTTCTGCTGCTGGCTTGTTGTTCATTCATCACAAGCTTCTGACCGGCCACCTGCCGCATGCCCTGCAGCATCAAGAGACAGCAGCAACATTCACGCACTGCAAAGGCTTTGATTGAAATTGCCAGTGCAGCAGTGTGTCAGTGCATAAGCCAAAAGCGGCAGGCACATGACACAGTCAAGCTGTCAAAGTGCCTCACAAGTATGTGAAAGCCCCCCTCACTCACCTCCAGCACATCCACAGGCATCCGTCTGGTAAATTCTTTCAGTGGCACCTTGTAGGTGATCAGCTCTGTGAGAGCCACAACTGTTGCCGAGCGCTTGGGCGGGCCACCTGCACCTGCACGCACAGACATGTCACCAATGATGCTGCCGCTGCCCAGCAGACACACCTGCAGGACCATGAACCCAAACCGCAGCGGTCTCTGTTGACAAAAACACAGGTTGGGGGGCTTGGAACTGCCAGCTGTGCTGTAAAGTGCCACAGGTCGTATCACACTGGCGGGCAGCTTGAGCTGTTCAGGCAAGCAAGCATGGTGTGGGTGCAGGTAGGGGAAGGTGAGATTCAGACAGGGGAAGCCCAGAAGGATCTGGCCCCAGCGGCAAGCCGCACGGCAAGGGATAGGCTACTCCTTGATGAAACCTGCAGGGCAGCACTCCCATGCACCTGAACCAATTTCTTGGTGTCAACTTCATTGTCGCCAGGTATCAAGCTGCTGCTGCTGCTGCCCAGTGCTGCTGGACGTGCAGTGGCAGCACCGCTCTCCGACAGTGTCATGTTGGGGTCGATGAGCACACACACCTGAGGGAAGGCAGCAGGGACATGACTCCTCAGAGGGGGGGCAGTATGAGCTCCAGTGCCCTTGTGTGAAGCTTCCACGTATCAGCCGCTTTTCCAACTGGGTGGCTGGCAGAATCGATTGCCTGATTATCATGAGAGGGCAACCAGTGCCATGAATGCAGTCAGAACTGTATGAATGCTGTAGTTGCAGGCTTGCAAAAACTGGTCTACCAGCCCCCGACTGCTGGACAGGCTGCCTGCCACGGATGTGATCCAGCTGTTGTTTCCAGCTGTGCCTCCTGCTCACCTGTCCACTCTTGAGCACATACATGCAGTCTGACAGCTCTCCCTGCCTGACCACAACCTCCCGCGGCTCAAAGTGCACCTGGTGGAAGCAGTGGGCAAGGCTGCGCAGGTAGCTGCCATTTAGTCCCTTCAGGGCTGGGAGTTCCTCAAGGAAGGTGAGCTGCAAACAGGGCAGGGATAAAGCAGCAGGTATTTCTCCTCTCCCTTCTGAGACAACTGAGTGGTGCTGCCAAGATGGCTAGATGAGCCTGTGGTTGCTTTCACCACCTGTTGCTGATGTTGTCTAGCTTGCAGTATACTGAATTGGACAGACTGCTTCCATTTGCTTCCATTCCAATTAGATGCTTTGGTACGTGGTGTGTTGTGCATACAGTTGATGTTGACTGGAAGTTGTGCCTGCTGGTAGTTGCTGTTGTGCAGTGCCCGGGAGTGCTGCCAAGACAGTCAAATGCTGTTGGTGGGCTTCACCTTCTCTTCCAGCATGGCACTCAATCTGCCGGCCAGTACTGTCCCATAGTCATCGGCACACAGCTGCAGCACCACCACACCTCCACTGTCCAGGAATACCCCCCCTTCAGGCACGGATGTCTTGGTGCACCTCCGCACATCCAGGAAACCTCGGACAATGCTGTTGGGGGCTCCGACAGCAGGACTGTCACTAACAGAAGCAGCTGTTGTAAGGGGCAACACATCTGCACCACTGTTACTTAACCCTTTCAGGCTGCTGCTTGCTGTTGCACCTCCTGTGTGGCTTGTCACAGGAGCCCAGGTGCTGCTGTTGGCCCCTCCAGCTACCGCTGACTGCTGCCGTGTGCTGCCGGTGGTGACTTCTTCTTCACCAAACGCCTCACGGGGTCCCACACGCCGCACCTCCAGAAGACCCAGCACTGACAGACTGCCGCCTGCTGCAGCACCACCGCCCTGGGACCTGGGGGTGCTGCTTTTGCCACCATGGGCCTTGCTGGCGGGTGGCCCTGCTGCCGCTGAGTGGTGAGAGCGGGGCGAATGGTTGGGGCTGTGCTTGCCGCTGTTGCCAGCAGTGTCTATCCTGGTCTTTGCTCCGTTGTGTGGTGGTGATGCACTGCGTACCTCCTGTCGGGTCTGTGCTTGACAGTCACTCGGCTTCTGGCCTGCGGTGCTGGTGGTGGTGCTGCTGCTGGTGGTGTCAGCCTCATACATGACAACTTCTCCACACAGTACCACATAGAAATACTTTGCTGTGTCATGCTGTGTGTATAACAGTTCGCCGCTAGAACAGGCCTTGCCGGCCATAGTCTGTGCCAGGTCTTTGATGTTTGTGGGTTGCAGGTGTCTCAGTAGGTGGGAGGTGGACAGGAAGTCACACAGGAGTTCAATCTGCATACACACAAGTCTCCCAAGATATTGAGTCATAAATGCTCTTGCTGTTGTTTCTGACTCAGGAAAAATAGCCAGCAGAGTCAATCAGTACTGCGAGACTGCAAAAGCACAATGTTTATCGTGCTACTTGTGTCATGATGACCAAATCAGCTGTCATAGTGACCACTACCATGCAGCAAACTACATCTGACTGTTGGAAGTTGTTGCAGCTTCAGGCACTGACTTGTTGATGGGTCCTCTGCTGCGGTGGTGTGAGAGCAGCACAGCGCAGGTCCTCCTGGTGCTTCTGCTGGGCACGCAGCTTGGACTGCAGGGCAACATCAGCATAAGGTGGGCTGACCTGGCCGTGATGGATCACAGGCGTGTTACTCTGCTTAGTGCACTAACGTTATGCATACGGTGGATGAGAAACTGCAGAGGCAGCCTGCTGTCCTTACGGCTGTGTAAGTGGCCTGAGCTCTAATGGGCTCAGGCCTGCTGTTACTCACTTGCAAAGCAGCCTGGCTGGCAGCTGCCATTCCTGCTTCTGTAGTAAGCTTGCCTTGGCCCATGAGAGCTGCTGCAGCAGAGCTGTTGTCAAACACCGCCGGTCCATGGTGCCTGATACTTCCACTGCTGCCGCTGTCCCTGTGGGAGTGCTTGCTGAACGGTGCCATGATTTGGATTAACACGACCAGTCGCGTGAATTTGATAGCCACTGGCTTGATGTGTGCGCTGGCGCCTGAATAGGACGAGTGACCCACAAAGGCACCGTTCTTTGCTTGTTAAACGCTCTGTAAAGACAGCTGATGGTGGCATGCCTCTTCAAAACTCTGATAACACTTCATCCGCACAATTGAACATCTATCAAGCCCCTGCAGGAGAACTAGCTCGCCTGTACAGTACTGTTGTACTTGCAGCGGGTGAGCAGGACACGAAAAAGTGATGAAAGCGCTTCAAGGCATTTTAAATGATTGCGTTAAGAGTGGTCATGCATGGCGACTCCCGCTCCCTGGCCGCAACAGCAAAGCTCTTATCGGATGACAAGTCCGGGACCACAGGTTCGCTCATTCATGTTCGGCGTGATGCCTCTGATGCAATATCTGCGCTCAAGTACAGCAGATTTATGTACTGAACGTCTCGCAACCATCTCCGGGCTTGAGCGTCGTTCGTTGATCACAACTGGAAGCAGAACAGTATGAGAGTATGTTAATCGCTTCAAACATACCATAAGCCTTTGACTTACCCATATGTGTCAACTGTCGTGGCCTTGAGTTGAGGTTGATCAGCCAATACAGCAATGTTGCTCATCCCAGCTACATGCGGCGGAACGCTTCTGCCTCCATCACAAGTAATAGGTACATACAAAATATTCTGGCTGGGATTGGATGGCTCAGCAAGTTGTGCTCATCAACTTGACGATACATAGCTGTTTGGTGTTGTGTGCCGCCAGTTGATGCTGTGTCTGCGTCGCCTTGTACATGCCATCTGATAGAAAGAAGTACATTTGGATAAACGTCTTTATACCCTTCCTGTTGCCGTGCAGAAGTCCTAGGTTGCAGATTCCTAGGAGTCTGGGCCCAGCTGCCCACATGCCTGCAGTCCTGGACTCCACCTCACTTACCTGGTTGTCAACGAGAAAAGCTACCAGTACAAACCTTCGTGTCAGTCAGGCAGCAGCAGCAGCAGTTGACCGATGGCAGGCTGGTCCAGCAGCATGCCAGAGTATCCTCCAGCCTGCTGCAGCAGCTGGCCATCCTTGGCCACAGGGTTTTACCAGCACCACAGCTGCTCAGGAAGTACCATACTAGCACCCAAAATCAGACACAACGTGCTATTCGCGTAGACCGGTACAGTCCTCCTGAGCAGAGCCAGCAGCAACAGCAGCAGCAGCAGCAGCGGTGGAAGGCTTTAAAGCAGCGGCAACCACATCGGACACACGGACAAAAGCAGCATCCCCAGCAAACGGACTCTACCGGAACAGCAGCAGCGGCATGGCTGACACACAGATTGTCAAGTGCGCAGAGCCCAGATGAATTAATTAGTTTGTTTGTTCAGCATGTTGAGTCTGTCAATCACGTACATGTCATCGCAGCACTTACTCGTGCAGCCACCTTGTGGGACAACACAGGACTGCCAGCAGCAGCGACAACATACTCAAACCACAGCAGTGGGCAGCAGCACCAGGAGACGGACGTGCAGCGCCAGCAGATCGAGCAGCTGTTGAAGCAGCTGTCTGGCCCTTTCACCCGTGGCATGCCTCACTACGGTGGCCGTGAGATATCAAGTGGCCTGTGGGCGTACGCCAGGTGCCGGCAGCCAGTGCCTCATCAGCTCATCACTGCAGCGGCACAACAGCTCAGCAGCTGGGATACACTGTCAAACCCTGCCACCACCACACAGCACCTGGTAAATCTGTCCTGGGCAGCAGCAACGCTGGGCTGTCAAAACAGGCAGCTCTACAGCGCTGTCGCAGCAGCAGCGCAGCAGAAGCTGGCGGAGATGACCGCCTCCCAGGTGTCAGTGCTGGCATGGACCCTGGCCCGGGCCGGGTTGAGGGAGCAGCAGCTCATGGAGGGACTGGCGTCGCGGGCCAAGCTGCTGCTGGAGCAGCAACTGCAATACCTGCAGCAGCAGTCAGCAGGCGGTCAGATGAACAAGGGTGGCAAGAGATCTAGTATCCACGCCGCGCAGCTGAGGTTTGCCCCTGGTGGTCTGGCAGGCTTGTCCTACTCATTCGGCGCTGCCTGGAAGTGGCACGATGCTGCACTGCTGTCCGCTGTGGCTGCAGTGTCCAGCCAGGTGCCTCTCAGGTATGACTTCAAGCCACATGAGGCCGCCAACCTGTTGAAAGGGTTGGCAGTGGCAGCCGGAGCAGCAGATCTGGAAGCAGAGTACAGCAGCGGCGGGGGCACCACTGGCACTATTGCTGACGGTGGTGCTGGCGGCACAGCTGCAGATGCCGCTGAGCCAGGAACAGATATCATGACAGCACAGCCAGGTGTATCAATAGCAGCAGCAGCAGCAGCTGCTGCCACTGCAATTGACACCTACTGGTCTTCTGCTGTCGCGGTTGCCACAGCTGTACTGCGGCGACAAGATGAGGCACAAGCCAGCAGCTTCGGCCGCATCTTGTGGGCACTGGCAGAACTGCAGGGTCACAGACAGCACTACAGCTGCAGTACATCAGCGGCCACAGCAGCGGGCTCTGATGGTTCTTCTGTGTTTGAGCAGACTTGCACGGCAGTGCAGCGCTGTTGGCAGCGTCAGCCGGCAGAGCCTCAGACTGTGTTGCTTACTGTATGGGCCCTGGTACAGGCACAGCATAACTGCCTCATTCAACCACTGCTGCTGCCCAGCACTGCTGGTGGCAGCTGCAGCAGTGTTGCTGGTGGTAGTGCTTTGAGCCCATCACAGCAGTTATTGCACGCTGTGTCTGACATTGTGGTGGCCCTGGCTAATCAGGACCTGATGAAACCACAACAGCTGGCCGACATGGCAGCAGCATATGTCAAGCTGCAGCAGCACTCAGGCATCAAACTGCTTTCAACACCATCAGCCGCAACGGCCCAGGGCCAGCAATCAAAGGACCTGAGCCCCAGCAGCAGCAACAGTGGGCATGGGCTGGAAATGCCACACGGACAGCAAGAGACAGCACAGCTTGAGCAGGAAGTAGCCATGGCAGTAGAGCAGCAGCCAGCACACTGGCCTGCAGAATCAGCAGCGGACGTTCCAGGGCAGCAGGCATTGGCTGCAGCTGTGCATGCTATCGTTGGTGCTGCAGAGCGTGTGGCTGCTGCCGAGGAGTTGAGGCTGCAGGATGCCGTGCGCCTCATAGCTGCACTCAGCAATTTGCAGGTAAGCAGCAGGAAGTATGCTGGTGATGGCAGCCAATTGAGTGGCTTGTGTCACTCTTGCAGATGTGGCAAACCCGCAGTAGCAGCACCAGGAGCAGCAGCAATATAATGACGCAGTGCAAGCTGCAACCCTCCTTGATTCTGCAAATTGCAACAAGTAGTTCCTGCAATCCAATTCTGTACTGCCTGCAACAATGAAATTACTGTTGCCAGATCACCCTGTATGAACTGTGTAGAGTGCATGACACCTCTGCCTGTTGATCTGGGTGCCTGCAGGTGCAGAGAAGTGACGTGTTTCAGAAGCTGCTGGCACAGCTGACCCCCGAGCGGCTGCATGGCTGTGACAATGAGACCTTGGTGGCAGCAGCAAGGGCAGTGATCAGCTTGACACGCCACCAACCAGAGTTGCTGCTGCAGCAGGCTCAGCAGGTTGACTTGTTAGGGCTGCTGTTGGGGCTGTGTCTGGACCGCTGGGGTGCACCGGCGTCAGCAGGAGGCCTGGATGACGGTCAGCGCAGCAGAATCAGGAGGGCTCTGAAGCAGACGGGATTGCAATTCAGACAATCAGCAGCCGTTGTACAGCTGAGCGAGGTTGCCGGAGCAGTATGACATACATTGTACATTGTTTGGCAGCAGTAACAATGCAGGGCCCCTGCACATGTTGGGTATGAGTTGCCCGCCTACTGCCAGCGACCCTCTATTTTGGTTCCATAGAGCAGCGGCCACAATAAGGCAGCCTTGCAGTGATGCCCTGGTGGAAGGCTCATACAGTCTATGGTTGACTGATTGATTGCTCTGCCTGCGCAGATCCTGTATTCACTCACTTTGCCCGTACTGTAGTGCTGCACGTACAATCACTGTGTCGCGCGCGGGTAACTGTGGCCTGCTTCTGTGAGCGTGAGGATAGTGGCGTTGACCTTTGAACGGCTCGAAGGCACGCGGATGCTATTCTGGCTTTGGAACATCATCCACTTTCCGTGGCCATTGGAATTGTGCAGCACAGAATCGGCCCTTTCACTGAGAGCATAGCTGCAAGGAGAGTGTGACACTCAGTGTCTGTTTTACTCTCAAACTACCATGGCTCTCCTTCGCACACAACACTGGTGCTCTCGCTGGGCAACTTGCACAGCTCCGCTTGCACAAAACTCTGTACTTTCAACACGGATGTTTCATCAACCAGCTGTCAGTAGCGTGAGTTTCTCAGAACCTGTGCACGCGATCGCCGGTGAGTTTCTATGTTGCGCAGCAGTACTTGCTGCCGTCAGCATATCGGGGCCTTCAACCCCGCATCACCATGAGGCCATGTGGAGGTGTGGCTGCTTTATTACTCTGCTTTGGGCCTGCATTGCTCGTGACATGATTGTACAGGTTCATTCACACACCCATCAGCACCCACAAGGAGGAGGCACACCACCAGCAAGATGACAGCAGCAAGTACAGCAGGCAGCAGCGATGCCAGCACGAGCTCTTTCAGCTTTGTGGATCAGCATGGCAGCTCGATTGACGCAGAACAGACTGCCAGCACCCCACGGTCTGGCAGCAGCACCAGCAACACTACTGCAGGCAAGCAGCCAGCAGAGAAGCCCCTGCGTGTGGAGAGGCTTCTGGCAAACCTGGGCTATGGAAAACGCCAGGAGTGTACTGCAATGATTAAGCGCAAGCGCCTGGTGTACTCAGCAACTGGAACTCCGGCCAAGGTGCGGTCACAGCACTGCACTGCAGGTGTGCTCAGTAGTCCTTGGCTGTGGCATACAGCCGTCTTGTTGCCTTCAGGCGTAACAGCGCACTGCTGTTGACTTGTACATGTTGACGCACGGGGTCCCTGCTGCATGTGGAACACTGGCGCACCTGTATGCACATCTTGCGGAGGGACCTTCTGCTTTGCCAGTCCTGGTGCTGAGGTGTGGTGGCATCCCCACATCACATCACAGGTGAGTGAGAAGGCTTTTGCCGCTGACCTGCTGCTTGATGCTGAGCCCCTGGACCCCGCCCCCCCACTCACCATCATCCTGCACAAGCCTGTGGGCTGCGTGGTGACGTCACCTGATGATGAGAATGTCACAGACCCAAAGGTCTATGACCTGCTGCCATACAGGTGAACAGGGGGAGGGGGGAGACTGCCACAAGGACTTCATTGATCTGCAGGCAAGAAACAGCCAGCAACACTGGGCATGAAGGGATGTGTTTGAGCTGCATGTACGTGGCAGCTGTGGTTATATCGTCATGTGACGCTGTGTCTAACTGCAGCACTGTCATTGTGGTAAAGGCACCCGGGTCTGGCCCTTCACACCTCACCCCCAGTCACCCCCATGTACTGCATGTTCACATGCTGTCAGCAACAGAGTGCTGTACGCGTGTTGTGCTGCTACTGCTGCTAGGTTTGGTCGCCGTCGCCCGTTTCTGTCATCCATTGGCCGGCTTGACAAGCAGACGAGTGGCCTGCTGCTGCTGACGGATGACGGCGCCCTCCTGCACAGCATACAGTCACCCGTGAGAGGTGGGTGACCGGGACACACAGCACTGGCAGACTGCACAGGCCCTGGGAGCACTGCATGCTGAGGCTGGTGTGGCTCTCTCAGTGCTGGGGGGGGGGGGCTGTGCTAGGCAAGGAGCTAACATCCAGGAACCTGTGACGACCTTGCACCAGCACCGCTGCTGCTGGTGCTGCTGCTGCTGGTGGTGGGTCCTGCATGTTGACGCCCTTCCTCTGTGTTCCTTCTCCTGTGCACAGGCATCTGGAAGGTGTATGTTGCTGAGCTGGCATCTCCCCTTGAGGGCAAGGAGGCAGCAGCAGCGATGCGGCGCTTTGCCAGCGGTCGCCTGCAGCTGCAAGGCGACCGCACCCCCCTGCTGCCTGCTGCCCTGACAATGACTGGACCCACAACAGCAGAGGTTGCAGTCTGTGAGGGCAGGTACCACCAGATCAGGAGGATGTTTGCAGCACTGGGACATCATGTAGTGGAGCTGCACAGACGTTCTATAGGGGGACTCAGACTAGCTGACACCAGCAAGCAACAGCGTGAGACATGTGGCGGCAGCAGCAGCAGCAGTGATTCTGTCAAGCAGGTGGCATTAGCTGAAGGAGAGTGGCGGTATGCGACTGCAGGGGAAATTGCAGCAGTCTTGGCTGGGCCTGATTTGCAAAGTAGCATAGCGCAGCAGCAGGTGGAGCAGGAAAGCGATGACTCCAATGCAGCAAGGCCCTCACAGCAGCAGGAATGGCAGCCACAGCAACCAGGTCAACCACCAGCACAAACTGGCAGACAACAAGTGCATACCACCAGCAATGATGTAAAGCATTCAAGTGGTGGTGGCAGGAGTGAAACTGGTGAAGATGTCCTGCAGGCAATTGGCTTGTCCAGTGATGCTGCTGCCTGGTATGCTGCAGTCAGCAGCAGCAACAGCAGCTCTAGTGCTGGAGGCTCAGCAGGCAATGTTTGCAGTGATGATGATGTTGATGAGGTGGATGTGGATGAAGTTGAGGAGCAGCTGTCAGCAGTCAAGCGCTACAGAGACAGCAGCAGGTGGGCAAGAAGACGAGCAGCAGTGGCACGAGGGGTGCAGACCTTAAGACGGCAGCAGCAGCAGCAGTAGCTATTGCTGCAGCAACAGCAGCCGTATGGTGTACGCACTGACACTCTTGATCTGGTACAGTGATACCTGGTGCTGTTGTGGTACTAGTACCACGTGGTAACAGTACTGCATAACTTATGCTCTTGAAGAGCAGCCAGGCAACTGGCCCCCGCCTCGGAGGCGCTGCCAACTTCCTGCCTTTGCTGCCACCTGGCCTGATGCCTCAGCGGCAGGTTGACATGACCAGGTGCTACTGATACAGTGATGGTCCCCTGCAAGGCAGGTTGCAGAGAACAGGGGTGCAAGTAGTGTATATTGCACCAGGCATGGGCAGCTGCGTGGGGCTCTGTGCTGGCTCGGCATCGTGGCAGTGGTTATCAGAGTCTAAACAACAGACTTGAAGACACTAGTGAGTATTCCCCCCCTCCCCCGCTATACTTGGTCGCAGTGTTAGGTGTGACTTGTCCAACTGGTTTCAACTCGGCAGCAGCACGCTGAGTACGTATGCATACATAATTGTATGCATATATATGCACCACAGTCGCTGGTGGCACTTGAGGCAATGTTTGTTGAGTTGACTCTGTGCCACAAATGATATGGCAAGGCTTGCCGTTTGGCAGTGTGTATAATTTCAGCAGTGACTCCTGATGATGACGTACAAGGGTCAAAAGTGCACTGATAAAGATTTAATATGATAGACACAAACCAACAGACACACTCTATTCCAAGAGAGAGAGAGTCAATACACAGCTCAAAAGAAGAAGAAGAAGAAGAAAAACCCTTTCCGGCCGCAAGGCCTTTGGGAATATGTACTTGGTGGCTCAGCTACACTGGCACACCAAGATTAGATCACCCTCAGGGGAGCCTTCAAGGCAGAAAAGCCCACTCAGTGGGGGTGGTATTCAACCAACTTACGTCATGATATGACTCATATCATGTCATAGCTGAGATACACACAGCAGAACTCCAACACAAGGACACACTGAGCATCGAGTGCTGTGAAACCCAACAGCCATTTTGCAGCAAAAGCATTGCACAACACATGTGACATGGCAGGACTCACTGACAACAATAGTTCACGGCGGACGTAGCACCACAAAGTGGGCAAACCTTACCACCGCAGCCAGGAATTGGTACAACGACATATGATGAGCATGTGTACACAGCTCAAGGCGTCACAGGGTTTTGTGAACCTGTAACTTTTACATTGCGGCAACGCTGTGTGCTCAGCTCTTTCAAGGTGAACAATAGCACCTGACAACATCTCATCTTGGCTGGAGTCTGCACTTCTATCACGAGGTCGGACCGGCTGAAAGCCATTAACACCCTCTTGTTTCCTGATCATCATCCCTGAGGGCTGCGGCCCACATTCACAGCAGCTGCCTGATGATTGCCCCCAGCAGTCCAGCCAGCCGCCCCAGAATCCACCTGGCCTGCCAACACCAGCCCCACACCCCCAGCACACAGACGGGCACAGCCCCCAGCAGGAAGCCAACAGATGCTGCACTGTCCGCCTGCCCCAGCAGCTGCACCTGGGGCGGCACACCAGTCACCCCACCAGTGACATCCACGTCAGGATCAGGCACTGGCACCCCAGCATCAGGGTACAGCAGCTCCTGAATGCCCTGCTCAATGAAGTCAGCATGACCAGCCGGATCATCACCAAGGCCCAACATGGCCAAGGGACCTCCGCCACCACCTGCTGCTGCTGCTGCACCCGGCACGTCACTTTCTGCAACAGCACTATCACCACCACCACCATCATCATCACCATCGTCGTGACCACTATTGCCTTCTGCGTAATCATCATCATCATCATCGCCACTATCATCATCTCCACCGTCATTGTCATTGCCGGACACCCCTGCTTGCCCATCACCATCCTCCTCCTCCTCATCACTGCTGCCTGCCTCTGCCTCCTCCCAAGATGACGATGACTCGGCCACAACATAGTGATCTGCTGCCTCATCATCAGCACCACCACCCTCCCTCTCATTGTGCAGCTGCTGCCCAAGCCTGATGCCGCCAGTGCTGCCGCCCATGAAACCCTCCAAGCGATCATCCCACCCAAAGAATGCTGCTGCTGCCAGCACTGCTGCCAGCACCGTCACAGCACCTCCAACAAAAACATTGCGTGTCAGCAACCACACCCTAAAGGCTACCCTGCTCCCCCGAAACTTTGACTGTTGAAGCTTTGGCCCCAGGCCCGTGAGCCAGCGCAGCCACATGGGGAAGACGGCCATGAACCCGGAGCCCAGGCCCTCAGCCACACCACTCAGACCTGAGCGCTCCCAGAAGCTCAGGTGCAGCTCAAGAGGCACATTGACTGCACGACCGCCGCTGCTGCTGCGGGGGTCATTGACAACTGATGCTGTGTCAGAGCAGTCACTGTCTGAGTCATCGGAGTCGGTGACGTCGCTAGCAGCGCGACCCGTATCAGCAGCAGTCCACCCCGCAGCCTCCCTCTGCCCGCCGTGTGAGCACACCAGTGCTGCATCTTTAGGGCTGCTGCCATGCATTCTGATGCTGCAGTGTGCCACTCCCTGAGCCCTGAACCAGCCCTGCAACAGTCTCACCAGCTGCTTGTCTGCTGTGCTGGCTGCGGCCGCATGGGTCATGAGGCAGGGGGTGGGGTGCTGGTGGTGGTGGGTGAGCATGTGGATCTGGTGGTCCACAACCAGCAGCACATTGCTCAGCAGGACAAAGGCACCAGCGGGGGCAGGGTGAGCAAAAGCAGGCCCTGCTGCTGCTGCCGCTTCTGCAGGGTTGTCTCCTACTGCTGCTGCTGGTTGTGGACCCTGCGCTTCTGCTGCCTGTGCAAGCATCTGACCCCACTGCTGCAGCTGCTGCTGATTGATGCCACCGCCTGCACCACCAGCCAACTGCATGGCAATGTCCATTGCTACTGCTGCTACAGGAGGCAGGCCTGGGCCAGCATCAGCATCAGCAAAGCCTGCAGCAGCAGTGGCACGCAGGAGTGATTACGGCATGTCGGCGCGGTCAGAGCAGACGCTTCGAGATGCAGCCCTATTCCCATGCAACATTCAATGCACCTCCAAACCTGCTGTTGTGTAGCATATGCACTGCGAGGATGCCAGATCTTGCGGTTAGTGTTTCTGCTGGCAAACGGTGTCTGTGACCTGCTTACACAATGCAGCCGCCCCCGTCCCCTGTACCTGCTGCTGCCGTGATGTGATGCCTTGCTGCCGTCAGCACCTCCCTCATCTGTTTCAGCACTGTCAGCTCCTGGGCAGCAGCAGCAGCAGCACGCTCAGCCTTGACAGCTGACCAGCTGCGGGACAGAGACAGGCCCACAGGGGCCAGCACCTTGTGCTTGGTGAAGCTCACATCCAACACACGCAACCTGCTGCTGGGCCGCCTGCTGCTGCTGCTGCTTGAAGTCTGGGTCTCTTCTTTTCCCCTTGAAAGAGCCTCCTCCTCTGCTGCTGGTGCTGATGTAGGTGGGCCGTGTCCAGAGCACTGCCACTGCTGTTCATATGCGGCTGCTGTGTGTGTGAGCTGGCTCATGATGCTCATCAGTTGCCGGTGTGATGTGTGCAAGGTCAGGGCCACACCATGCAGCCTCAGGCAGATGATGCTGGTGCTCTGGGCCACAGCAGACACAAGCGTAAACAACTGCAAACACAGACAAGGTGCATTGAAGATGGATATGAGGAAATCTGCAACACCCCCCGGGAGGGGGGGAGCGGGGGGGCACAGCAGGCGTTAAGACTGAAAGATGCCCAACTGCTGCCAGCCTGCTCCCCCCACAGCAGTTGACACACATGAGTTTGAACAACACACGGTTGTCCTGTTTGAACAACACACCGCTGTCCTGTCTGAACAACACACCGCTGTCCTGTTGGAACAACACAACGCTGTCCTGTTTGAACAACACACCGCTGTCCTGTTTGAACAACACACCGCTGTCCTGTTGGAACAACACACCGCTGTCCTATTTGAACAACACAACGCTGTCCTGTTTGAACAACACACAGCTGTCCTGTTTGAACAACACACCGCTGTCCTGTTGGAACAACACATCGCTGTCCTGTTTGAACAACACACCACTGTCCTGTTTGAACAACACACCGCTGTCCTGTTGGAACAACACACAGCTGTCCTGTTTGCTGCTGCCTGATTGACATGTGCAGATCCACCAGCCTTGTGTTGCAGTGTGTCACAACATCTACAAAAGTGGCAGCAACTACACCGCAAACACTGCTGATGCGGGTCGTACATGCTGGTTGATGGCGGACTGCCGGCTGCCACTTTGCAGCGTGAGTGTCAGCTCATGTGATCAGCAGACCAGGGCAGCGTGAGAGGTTCATGCTGCTGTGTTGGTTCAGGCAGTGGCCCCTCAACAGGCCTCCCCACCTGTCCCGGCATCATGAGTGGCAGGTCCAGGTGAACATCAGACAACACCGGCAGATCACCAAGACAGCGCAGCCAGGCATAACTGCTGCTCAGACTGCCCTGCACAGCAGCACAAGCACTGCTGCTGCTGCTGCTGGTGGTCATGGCTGTAAGCAGCCTCCAAGTGCGCTGCAGCAGTGATGCCTCTGCGTCAAATGCACCTGCTCGCAGTGCTGCTGCTGCTGCTGCTGCTAATGGTGAAGTGAGAGTGTAGAGTGTTGCGGCGTTTGCGGCTGTGAGTCCCCCGTACAGCACTGCCTCAGAGGGAGACAGCCTGCTGAAGGCACCTGACAGTCAGCAGCCACATACAGCACACACACACACACACACAGAGGTCTGGTAACACTCTGATGCCCAGGTTGGACACTACACCTCATGTGAGCAAATTCATTAACACAAGGCACTCACGGTGACACCCTCGCTCAGGGGTCCACGGCAACATGCCCACAGAGGCATGGCTCTCACACATTCATCTCTGCTCCAGCTGCTGCCTTGATAGCACTGGGTCGATGATGACCACTGCTGCTGCAAAACACATGCTTGCTGCGGCACTCTGCTGCTGTTGCTGCCTGTCGCACCTGGTGCTGCTACTTGTATGTGTTGCAGTGAACGGGCGTGAGGGAGGCCAGCAGCCAGGAAAGGGTGGAGGCCACCACACACACCACCAGCACCTGCAGCAGGAGGGCGCTCGCGTGTGTGTGGAGCACCGCCTGGTGTGTGTGACATCACAGTGAGGTCTTCCAGGTCCTGGAACACGGGGGACAAACAACAATGGCTGGCTGACAACGAACTACTGCTGCTGCTGCTGCTGCTGTGAGAACAGCACAGTAGGCACCGGCAGCAGCAGCTCAAAGACGCCAGAGACTGCTGTATTCTAGCAGCGTCAGAGCTGCTGCTGCTGCTGCTGCCAAAGAATGTGTCTAGCAGCAGTAGTGCCAGCGCTGCAGGCGTCCACCACTCCCTATTGTCAAGCAACTGCTTGCCGCTGCTGCTGACGTTGCCGGGAGCAGCTGCAGCAGAGGTTCTGTAAGCAATGCCGAGCCCCAAGAACGGCGCCTGCTGCTGCTGTGAACTCCCGTCATGCTGCCCATAATCCTCACTGGCAGCGGCTGCTAATACTGACTCTGCTGCTGCTGCCACCGCTGCAACATCAACCTTTGGTGCCCCTCTGCCTGCTGCTGCCGCTGCCTCTGTCTGTGCGGCTGCCCTTATGCCTTGCACTCCTCCTGCTGCTGTGATCGCTGCTGCCAGTGCTGTCAGTGTGTATATGTGTGTGAGGGGGTGCAGGTTGATGAGTGTGAGCCGGGTCAGGCCGGGGGGCAGGCAGCACACAGGCAGCGGCAACTGCTGAGCCGACATCTGAACACACAACAGCAGACACCAGCTCAACACAATACACTTGACCTGGGCTGTGTGGTGACACCAGCAAAAGCAAAGCATTGATGTCCCTGAGCAGCACAGTGCATCAACAACAGTGCACATCATGCTGCAGTGCATGCAAGAGTATTAGTGCAGCTGACATGGCAGCAGATGTCAGCGACCCATTCTGGTTTGTCAGGAGTTCAAGAGCTGCCAACCAGCTTGACACCTCATACTCCACACACGTGACAGGCAGTCTGTGCTGTGTGCAGCCAGCTCCAGGTAGTGTGGTGGCTGCCAGTGCCACCTGGTGTTAGACCTGCTGCTGCAGGTGAGGTGAGGTGTGGTGTGGTGTGTCTCACCTCTGTGAGTGTGTTGGTCCACTGCTCCAGCCTCAAGCTCTTGAGCCGCCTGGCCCTCCTCAGCAGCAGCAAGCCGGTCGCGGTCATGTCCAGCACACCAGACAGCTCCAGGTGCTGCAGGACAGGGCAGCCCAGAGCTGCTGATGCCAACAGGGCATCACCCAGCACTGCTGACGGCTCCCATGCCTCGTCATGACGGCTCAGGCTACTCACACTCAGGCTGCTCAGATGAGCAAAGTAACAGCCAGGGCCAGGGAGGGCTGTGGGAATGCTGCTGCTGCTACTGGTTGTATGCAACAGGAAGGATTGGCGCTGCTGAGCAAGGTAGCTGGCACTAAAGTCGGCCTCGGGCTGCAATATCTGCCATCGCTGTTGCAGCTGCCTGTTTGTAGCTGCTGTCACACCATCCTCTGTAGAGCCACTGCTGCTGCAGCTGCTGCTGTCTGTTATTTGTGCAGCAAAGGCCACATTGCTGCTGCTGCCCATCCAGACTTGCAGCTGCTGCAGTGTCTGTGTTTCCGACGATTGTGTTTGTGGTGGCTTGAAGCCGGCAAGACAGGGTGGCACAGCCAGCTCCAGGGACTCAACACCCGGCAGAGCAGCACACAGTAAGGACAAGTCACTGCCATGGCTCAACCAGCTCACAAATCGCTTCACGGCATGACCTGAGTCGCCTGCTGCTGAGGCACCACCACCAGCAACAGCTCTGCTACTGCTGCTGGCATCAGGAGTACCACCACTGCTGTACCTGTGCAGAAGCCAGTGCTGCAGGTTGAGCGCATACGACTCCCAGTCCATGTGCTTGTTCAGCAGGGCCTGCGGGTCTCTGATGACATTGACACTGCTGCCAGCAGCACCTGCTGCACTTGTATCCTCTGTCCCTGCTGCTGCTGCCTCCTCCCCTTGTGCCCTGTCATCAGGGCCCTCACCTGTGACTGTGGTTGCTGCACAAGCATCCTGCTCTTCCTGCTGCAGCTGCTGCTGTTTTGGCATTAGCTGTTGTGTCCTCCATGCTGCTGCTGCTGCCTGTTCTGCTGCCATGTCCTGGTGCTGCTGCTCCTCTGTGGTGTCCCCAGGTGCGCCAAAGGGGACCGCACACATCAGATCATCCAACAGCTCCTCAACAGCACCTGGACAGAAAAGTACAATCACTGACAGAACAGAAACAGCTGCTGCTCTGGAACCAAGTACAGCATGTGTCATGGCACGGTCATCCCACATGAATGAGAATCCTGCAATATGCAAGCAGTATAAGGAGCAGCCACCAGCGCAAGGCATCTGCCATGAGCAAACACTTCCTCACACCTTGCAGCCAGCTGCCAGGTGTGCACACTCATATACGCATTGCAGCAGTTCTGTGCTTCCTGCACAACACCATTCTTCTTGTTCACCTCGATGCCTTGCCAGAGACACGCTATTCACCCTCACCCACCACCCCCTGTGACACACCTGCGGGCATGTTGTCCTCGCGCACCACCACCATCCCCCCCGGGTCAACATTCATGCCCCAGTCCACTGCTGCTGCTCCCGCTGCGCGTGCTCCTGCTGCCACCAGCTGCAGCAGGCTGATAACGGCTGCAGCAGGAGTGCTGTCTCGGCTGTGAAGTAGAGACGACAGAGAGGACCCCTGGTAGATGGAAAGGCACAAGGTATCAGGTGCAGGTGGTACTGAAGTGGCTTCAGCAGGGGTGTTGCCGGGTGAACACAGCGGTAACACTTCATATCTTGCCACAGCAGACCAACATGCAACAGAAGGATGCCAAGCCATTTCCCCCTGTGCTGATGGACTGGCCGCAGCTGCTGCTGTAATGTGCATGTGTAATCCTGGCCACCACAACAGCAACATGGCAGTACACACACTTGCGTAGGTGACCGCTGACTGCTGTCCGGCACCACCTACCAATGGCTCTGCCATCAGCATCTTGTTGACTGCATACGTCATGACCGCCTGCCTGAGCTGCTCTTGGGCGGCCAGCAGCTGACACCACCACACAGCAAGGAGACCACCAGCATCACCACTGCCAGACAGCTGCGCCTGGCGCTGCGCCTCATCATACTCAGGCCGGGGAGCACCAGGACCGGTAGCAGCCCCAGGCTGTGCTTGTAGGAACACATTGCAGGCACGCAAAGCATCTTCAAGCTGGTTGCTGCTGCCATCCTCTGATCGCCTGCTCTGAACTGTCGACAGCTTGGTTGCCGCTGCTGCTGCTCGTCCCGCAACCCCTGCAGCATCCCTGTAGAGTGCGGCTGTCACCGGATCCAGGGCTGAAAGTGCTGCGGACATGGCTGCAGATGATCCAGCCCGCCCGGTGCTGCTGCCACGGCAAGGGGGAAGCATCAGCCATTGAGGGTTCTGCCGGCTGAGTGAGTCAGCAGTGGGCCCCAGCAGTGTGCTGGCAGCAGCAGCAACAGCAACACAATGTTCAGCAACAGCATGTCCTGGCAGCAGCGCGTCATAGACCCGCAGGTTGTGTGCTGCTCCTGCTGCCTCGGTGACCCCCAGAGCCTCCAGGTACCTCAGCCGGCCACAATGCTGAGTCAGCTGAGCCAAGTCAAATAGAGACAGCTGCTGCTGCAGCACCAGCATCTGCAGCTGTGTGAGCCTGGTTGCCAGTGCTGGCAGGAGTACCATGCTGTTGCCTGACAGCAGCAGCTCCCGCAGCGCAGTGAGGCTGAGCAGTGCTGCGGTGATGTCCCTCATGCCGCAGCCCTGTGTGTGCAGGGACAGGTGTGTCAGGCGGGTCAGCTGGCACAGGGCAGTCAGGTCGCTGCTGGTGCCGCTGCCAGCAGCACCCACCCCCACACCCCATTGCAGTGCTGCTGCTGACGCGGTGTAGCCGGCGTCCACTGAGAGGTGCAGGGCACGCAATTGAGTCAGACCTGAAGCAGTGGCACCAGCAGGGCGGCAGCAGCACATGATCAGTCAGACACACAGTCATGTCATGCAAGGTTTCTGTCATTGTCCCTGACTACTGCAGCAGCTGGCCACTGCAGGAGGCACTTCAGCTTTGAGCGCACTCAGCCCAAGTGATGTCCTCACACTCACAGCCCCGCACCTCTGCAGTGTCATGAGACCATGAGGCCCCATGTCTCACCTGCAACTCCACCCTTGACCATTGCTGGCAGCAGTGCTGGCCTGTGCTCTGGCAGCAGCAATGCCGCACAGCTTCTGACAGCACACAGCTGCTGCCAATCAGCAGCACAGCGCGGGTAAGCAGCACCCGCTATGCGCAGCTCAATCACAAGAGGAACAGGTGGTGCTGCAGGTGGTGCTGCTGCCCTGCCATCGCCACTGCTGCTGGTGGGGATGGTAGTGACACTGTTGTCAGCAGCAGCAGCAGCAATGTCTGAGGACCAGGGCTGCTGCTGCTGCTGGTGGTATTTGTGTTGCTGATGAACATTGCCCTGCCACAGCAGCACTGGCTGCAACATTTGCCTTTTTAGCTTGACTGCGGGTGGCACGCTGCTGCTGCCGTCAGTACTGGCCTGCTGCTGCTGTTGCAGGTGTTGCAGTAACCTGACAATCCATCCAAAACAGTAGTCTGCATCATCAGCGTCAAAGCCCAACAGGTCATCATTGTCTTCACCAGCACCAACATTGTCCTGAGCTGCTGCCGCGGCTTGTGCTGCTGCCAGTGCTGCTGCCACGGGCTGCTGCGCCTGCACCCATGCTGGCAGGGGCAATGGTGCTGCTGCAGGCCCTGCTTGCTCATGCTGCTGCTGCTGCACCTCTGGCTGCTGCTGCTGTGCATGTTGGTGTTCACCAGTTCCTAGTGCTGTTACCTGTATGCGCAGTCTTGCCAGCTGCCTGCACTGGCTCAGCAGAAGCAGCAGTTGCTGAGCTACAACTGCAGGGTCATCAGCTGCTGCTGCCCCATACTCCCCGACCTCAAGCAGGAGCACAGCTGTCTCAGCGGCTGGGAACGCGGCGCTGATCCTCCTGGAGACTGCAAGGATGTGCAGTTCTTTCAGCTCATGCTGGCGCCGGGCTCGAGCTGCTTCATGCTCCTTTTGCCGCTGTGATCTGGCTCTGCTGATGGTGCCAGCAGTGAAGGAAGCTGCATGGCTGCCGCGGCGCTTGCGCAGCCCAGTACTGCTGCTGCTGCTGGCATGCTGCTGCAGGTATGCACTGAGTTGTACAGCTGCTGCTGCTGCTTTTGCCTGAGTTGTGGTTGCTCCTGCTGCTGCAGCCTCTGCTGCTGCTGCCTTCTGCAACTGCTGATGAACCTGCTGGGGAGTGAAGTCTGCAAACACCTGCACATGCAGCAGCAGCCATAGCAACAAGGTAATTACAGCATATTGATATGTGACTGAACATATTGGCAGCACCAGAGTGGAACAGGCACTTCACACAGCTGTTGGGTTGTCATAACCAGCAGCTTAGCACACAAGCACTAGCAGCAGCTGCAGTCTCCCCATGGTCTCTCTGCAGTTCTGAGCAAACGCTGCTGTGCTGCTGACCTGTCTTCTGAGTTGGCTTGCTGACAGTGAGATGCTTTTCACGGCTTCTCCCGCATGTACACGCCAGCTACGGCTCACGAGGCGAGCTTCACAACGAGAAGTGATGGGCAAGAACGAACAGATCACCTGCAGCAAAGCAGAACAGTAAATATGCATTAGGGGTTGTCTGTGTGAGCGTGACAGCCGTGGTTACCGAAGATTGGCTTGGAGGTCTGAAGAGATCTGGTAGTCAATGGTTGCAGGTTGCCTATGATCTGCAAGTGGGTACCCTCTAGCTGTCGTGATCATGATATACTGCACTGCTGCAGCCCTACAGTCGGGACGCATAACAATACTGGTGCAATGTCTACAGCACTGGAACCCTCACCTTGATCACGGGGCCAGGCACTGTCGGGACATCGCGTGTACTGTCCATCAGCTCCCTTAAGCACGCACCAGCCAACAGTAACCTGTCAGGTAACAGCGTCAGCTTCAAGGAGCTGAGCGTAAAATTGATAATGCTGCGCCAGCGGTACAAGTTGTACGGATGTTCCCTCTAAGTGCTTTGATTGAACCGTGGGGCGACCGACGTGAAGCAAGCCTCCCTGCTGCCGCTCTATTGCAGTCAATGCAGCATAGGGCATTCCAAGGTCTAATCTGTGGTATAGGATCGGTGCTGCAAAGGGCATGTCAGGCGGGGCGGTTGCTTAGAGGAGAACTCGTGGTGTTTACCAAACCGTCGCTGATGGTACTGGCGGTATGTACATGCACATTCGTGTTGAATTCAGTGTTGAATGTGTCAGACACACAGCACGTACCACCAGTACGCTTGTTGACGAACTCCCATACAGATTGTACAGCATGTCTGTATGCAGAGATAGTGCAGACTCTGCCAGCATTTAGAATCAGTGATGGACCGATCGATACGCTTACAAGCACAAGTGCTTGAAGCTGGTGCTCCGAGCACCATAGACCGGCCGTGGTCAAGCTGCTGCTGCTGCCAGTGGCGCGCCTGCCCACAGTTAATCGTAATGACAATGATGACGTGGTGAGGTACAAGGGCACACAAGAGTTCGCCGAATGATTGAATCATCGCCATATGCAAGTGGAAGCAACACAGGTTGCCTATATGCAGGCTGCCCAACTATCCAAAAATACATTGTTATTGACATGCTGCATGTCTTGTTCTTTTACATTGAAGTACAAACTTTGATTCATGCCTTTGAGGAGTTGGCTGAAGCAACCTCTCAAAGTCATCGCGGCCATGCGACATTTGTAATGAGCAGCTGATACAACAGCATGCGGTTGCTTTTGCCAGGTGATTGACATGATGGAGGATGGCAGCGCAGCTTAAGTATACCGGTCAAACGGCGAGACCAAGGCAAGGGGGACATGTTGCTAGCTGTTTGTGCCTGTTCATGATCTAATACACTTGTGTTGCATGCATGAGACCCTCTGATGATGGACACAGCGCAGCAGCTGCAGCCTACTGGAGAAGATGGCAACAGGACACGCTGAGGCGAACTCAAGTGAGGTCATTTACTTGTAATTTATTACAGTCTGAAAACAAACTAACAACATGTGTTAATGCAACTGTTGATCATGCTTTGTCAATTGTGCAGCAGTGACGCCTACGCTTGTAGTGAGTGGACAATGCCAGGGGACCCTATCACGGTGTAAGCACAGCAACCGTCTATGTTCCAATACGCCTGCCAGTGCAGTAAGAAATGCACTGATCATCGCAGCTGTGAGTGATGGCTGTCAGCTCGGTGTGCAAACCACTGCAGAGGACACATGGTGCACAAGACAAGACCAAGAAGAAGACGAAGAAGACGACACTATCCAGCTGCAAAATCCTTCAGATCCTGACCCCATTCTGACACAGACATAATCTGTCACCTGCTGTAGTTGGCCACTCTTATGCAGGCAGTCGTTCAGTGACCTGCCTCTGTCAACGCGTGATAAAAGCTTCAGCCCAACAATGCAACCATAGCGTGTACTCATTGACTGCCAGAAATGTCTATGCATCAATACACATCATGGTTGTGGCAGATACATGCAAAACTTGCAGCCATCAGAGGATATCAGGACACAGTGAACGCATGTGTTTACACCAGGTTGAGTTCAACAGGGGGCGAGAGGTCAAGGGGTTGTAGAAGAAGGCTATCAAGTGACCAGGGTGCCACGTAGCTCAATCAAGCTCTTAATGACAGCCTGCCAGTTATCTCACTGCAAAACCTGTAAGGCAGCAGCAGTGGTGTCTGCACTTCAACTGAGCCAGTCCCTGGCTGAGGGACCACCAGCCTCTCGAGCATCCTGCTTTTTAGCATCCTTGACTGCTTTCAGAGCTGCTCGCCCCACAGCACTTTGCTCGAATTGCTGTTGCCGGGCTTGGGCCTGTACAGGATCAGCAGCAGATGCACATCGAGTTGGCTTGCATGCAGCCAGCTGGAGCAAAGCTGTTGGCTGAGGATGCAACCAGGTTCCGCCGTGAGTATCTAGCACGTGTAACTTTGTCATGGTCATCATACATGGTTGTGCAGGCCTCACGACAGTGAAGAGTGGGTGCACGCTCCATGTGACATTGCTGTTGACTTGCAACTGTCTGCAGCATCTTGCTGCATGTGACAAAACTCACCTTTTCAGCAGCCAGCCGCATAGCCTCTCTATCCTGCTCGTTAGTGTGCCTGTGTGAGCTGGATCCGCTGCATAACAAGCAGAGGGCAGATAAGCAGGCTGAAGGGCTGACAGTGCTTCATCAGCAGATGGCTGAATACGTGCGAAGAGGTCATGCAGCACCCCTAGCTAGGCTGTGTGCGGTTCAGCTCATGCACCTTAGGCGGTTGAACTCTTCACCATACCCTTTCGACCTCCCACCACAGCAGCTCAAGCACATTCCCATTCTGCTGTTGTTTCCACGTTCCTCCAACAAGCTTCTCAGCAACGGCTGCGAGATTGTTTTGTGGCAGAACAAGAATGGGTTTGGGTATCGTGTTCTCCTGGAGATGCCGCAGCGGAGATGTTATAGTGCATTGAATCCGAGGTCTCCAGTAGACAGATTTTTTGCTGGTATTCTTACTGCGGAAACAATCACCGGAGATGTATGACGATGTTGATCATTGCCTTGGCACTCGGTGTGATAATACTATGGCGGAGTACTGAAGAATCTGCTGCTGTAGCTGGCCCATGTGTACAAAAGCGAGTCACTGCTGCTGCCGCTGCTGCTGCAGGCTCAGCAGCGACAAGCCATCGTCCTTTCAGGGTGCAGCTTGCTGCTGCTATTCTAGCAGCAGCAGCAAGCTGCACCCTGCTGCTGCAAGTTGCAGCCACACTGCAAGTTAAACTTTGGACACATTGCATTACTACAAAGGAGCATATACTTAATAAGGGTATTCACAGCAGCCTCGCTCAACTACAACCTACAGCAGCTGAATACCTCTCGCTGACAACCGCACCACAGATGCAACAGAGGGGCCTGCCATGAGTAGCATTGCGGCGGGCTTCAATAACTAGCTTTGCAGTGCAACAATAAAGGCTACAGCACACCTTTCACCAGTGCGTTTGGGAGGAGTGCAAAGCAGATATAGTTCCTCAAGCCCAGGACCAGTATGACACAACTGCATCACCCACTACCAACAGCACCAAGCGAGAAATTGAGCGGCACACAACACACAAGTTGCCTGCCCCATGCATACAGCCCCTGCCCCTCATGGTGGTGGTGGGAACACCCCTGCCAGCGGGAGCCCTGTCATGGCCCCAGCTCCCAGGCCTGGTGCCCCTGCTGCTGCCAAGCCCGCAATGGCTCCAGCCCCTAATCCTGGTATTGCCATAGGGGCACTGCCAGGAAACCCAGGTAAGAAGGTTGACACAGGCATGGCTGACGGAACAGCACCTAGACCTGGTATACCTGGGAGGCCTGCTTGTGCTGCCACACCTCCTGGATTGATCCATTCCCCTGCTGCTGCTCTGTTGTAGTCCACCTCAGTCACATGTGTGACTTTCACCTGCACATGGCAGCAACACACCGTCTGGCTGCCTGACAGGGCTGCAGGCGGAACAGCATGGAACAGCAGAATGTCAGGGCTCACACAGACCCCGGCTGGCAGGGGTTGCAGAAGTCACCACCTGTTTCAGCACCAGCACATGCCTTCACACTGCACCTGTGCCCACCTTGTTATCATCAAACAGTCGTCCATCCATCATTTCCTTGCACTTTGCTGCCTCTGCTGAGCTGCTGTACTTCACATACACACGGCAACCCTCGCTGTCTGGCACCTCTGCTGGCGGCACAGGGACAGCAATGCCCAGCACCTTGCCACACCGCATAGCCTCTTCGTAAACCATCTCAGACACCTGGCAGCACATACACAAAAACAGCACGTGTGCAGGTGAGGAGGGACTGTGTGTGGTGGCACTGGGCGCGAGTGCCTTGAGTGAGCAGGGGCTTGCTGTAAACAACCAAACGGCTGTGGGGGTCTGAACCACGTCACTGGCATTGCACTACCATGCAATTGCATGCAGCAGCAGGTCACACATCAAGCAGTGGCACCAGCAAGCCATCGTGCTCAGCTGGGGTATATGTGAAGAGTGCAGGACATGCTATGCATCGCAATCACAGCAACAAACTGCCGCTGCTGCCAATTAGGAGCTGCTGGCTGGGCAGCTGGACCTGCTCACCTCTTGTCTCTCCTCTGGAACACGTATGGCTGATGCACTCAGCAGGTTCTCTAACAGCACAACAGGGGTCACACCACCCAACAAGGCAGCAGCCACCTGCTGGGCTGCAGCGAGGGTTTCATTGGCAGCACCTGCAGGGAACAACACGACGCTGAAACACCTGAGACTCAGCTGGCGTGCACAAGAATGTGCACAAGGACAGCAGAGGTCTGCCTGTGATCAAACAAACAGCTGAGAGGCAGAGTGGTAATAAAAAAAAATGGTTAGCAATTGTGTCAAGGCCATCGGCAGCCCTCCGAGATATTAGCGGCCCATGATCACAACCTCTGTCACGCCTGGTCAAGCCCAGAAGGAGAGGGGCTGATCTGCACTTCAGTGCTCGGCCAACATCACAAGGCCAACATCACAAGGTGCTGAACCACTCCTTAGAACTGCGGGCTCTTCACATGTCTTACCACTGGTGCTTGTCCCTGGTACATATCCTTTAGGTCGCCCAATGTTCATGGGTCTGCCACACAGCTCTGTCTTGTCCAGAGTCATAGCTGTGGTAGCCAACTCATCTGTGCGGAACTCAACAAATGCGAAGCGGCCTGACAGCAGCAGCACGAAGATGATGATGATGATGATGATGATGCTGAGAATGAGGAGGAGGAGAAGCAGAATGAGGACAGGGGGACGATCCTGAGTGGAAAGCATGTCGATAGAGAACCATGACGTGATGTCAAACGCATATCGGAACTGGCAGCGGCAACGTCTGGACTGCTGTTCCCACCATATGTGGAGATACCACACCTCATCAACGCCCTGATTGCAATAACAGGGTTGCTGGAAGGATGCAAGGCTATACAAATAATGTTGCTTTGCTGTGCTTACATCTGCTGTATGCACAGTACTTGCTGCAAGTACTGCTACAGCTGCTTGCACATGTAAAGAGGCATGAGACAGGAGCAGGCAAGTGCTGCACATATGCATTGAAGTGGCCTGTCGGCTTCACACCAGTGGCATCCATCTTGACATTGACCACTGCTGGGTTTGTCACTGGATCAGGGACCATGCCTGCCAGTGCTGCATTAAACAACTCGTTCAACATCTCGATTGTGACTGTTCCTATGTTGAGGTTGCCAATGTAGATTTCCCTGGATTTTCGTGCTTGTGCATCATTTGCTTGTCCTGGTAATGCTGCAGCTGTTCCCGCTGCCGCTGTTGCTGCAGAAATGAGTGTGAGTGGGTTGATTGCTGGCGGATTCAGCAGAGGCTGCTGCTGGACAAGCATCTGCCTCTGCAGCTGCGCTTGTGCCTGAACAGCTGCTAGTGCCTGCATCTGTGCCTGCAGAAGGACACAGAGACAACCAAGTCGCTAAAACAGACAGCTGGCCATGAGCAGCAAAAATCACACACACACTCCAGCTGAAGTTGCAAGTTTGGCAACTAGCTGAAGTTGCAAGTCTGGCAAAAGGATATGCTGCTTCCCTGCCCACTACAACAACTAAGCCTGCAGTGTTGGGGTCATACGATTTGTTGGCACACAGGGCACACTGCAGTCTTACCACAGCACTGTTTGGATCTGGTTCAGCCCAGCGCTTCCTGTCACGACTTCGGCTACGGCTGCAATAGCAACAGCTACATTAGTGGATTGCCTGAGTGGACAGCCTGACTGCAGCTGCAAGCTGCCTGACTCTGTGTACCTTCTCCTGCGGTCCCTGCTTCTGCTTCTTGAGCGCTTCCTGCTGCTGCGTTCATCTCTATATCGATCTCGGGATCTTGATCTATCTCGTGCCATGCTGATACGGACAGCAACTTTACTTTGCGAAGTCTTGTCCTTACGACAGAGGCTTTGCGGTAGACTTGATGCTGGCAGAGAACCGATGCGGCGATCACACTATGCTTCAAATTGTTGCTTGCAGGTGTGATTCACAAGATATGACAGACTCTGGCGACGGAGAATTTCAAGCGCCCCTAACATACTGGAATGGAGCAGCAGCTGTTGGTTCATGGAGTCAGACGCTTGATCACGTGCACAGCAGGGGTAATAAGAAGCTTGTTCTATTGTTATTACCCCTGGTGCACAAATAGCTGGTAAAATCTGTGTTCTCTGCAACTCTGTCCTCGAAGAAAGGAAAGGAGCTTCTGTCCAGATGCAAGGCAAGTATATACACGCAAGCCAGTGCCAAGAAAAAAATTATTTTTATTTATTTTCGACCAGTTCTTGACCGTATTGCCTCAGTGAGCATGGCACAGTCCTTCCCCTGGTCCCTCCCAGGCATCCCAATCCCAAGCAATGCTGGTGTCAATGAGATACGCGAGCACGCACCGAGCCAGTTTCTAGCTCAATTGGTTAGGACTATGATCAGGATTGTCAAGAGCTTGGTTTTGAACCATCAGGAGCACGCTGGCTGATGAAGCAGCAACCCTGGCCTTGCTAATCCTTTTGGCTTGTTGAGCGCCAGGCGACGTACCAGCGCAGCTGCGAATGCAAACAATTACAGCAGCTCCGATAGCTCAAGTTCCTTGCAGCTGGGAGTGCTGTTCTGCCAGCTGTTGGCTCTGCCCTGAAATACTGCAGTGCTCCTGTTGTCTGTTGGTGCAGCCCAGATGCCACCTGCTAGCTGCCTCCAGGCACATGAGGACCATTCAGGCCCGAGCACCACAATGTGCCTGGAGTGCGTAACAGGGGGGGGGGGGGCTACGCAGGGGGTTAAACTGCTACTGGATCTGAGATCCGTAAACGTGTGGTCAGAGGCCGCACGTTCTCGCGATTGAGGTGAAGGGTACCATACGTCCCATGAGCCATTCGCTGGCTCGCTGGCTAGTGCCGGGAGGGGTTGGAGTCCCCCAATTGTATTGATATTGGTATATTGGTAACACCAGCAACGGCTGCTGAGCATGGCGGGACCTTGTGCTGTACTAAGCACTTGCCGGGAACAGCTGCACCGCACCCATCCACTGCAGCATGCCCAGCTCGCAGAGGTAACTAGCGTGCGCTAGTCACTGAGCCTTGAGATGCTGCGGACCGGTAGCTGCAGATGACACATGGTATTAGTTCATTACTAATGAACAATGTTCTGTGCAGAAACAGATGCACCGCAAAGAACGGGTGATTGCTCATGCTGGACTCTGCAAGCTTCTGTACGTGGTATTGATGAATAATCAGAGCTGAGTTGCCTACCCTTCAGCAAAAAACAACCCACCCTCGTCAGGTCAAGCCAGTACTGCAAAGCTATCACGCTCTGCCGTGATCAGCCAACTTTGTCAGATTATCCATGAAATAATTTACCTGTACTTGGACTTTGCTGGCGCAACGTCGGCAAGCCCATGCGATCTGCGGAGTTCTGGCCCGTATGTGGGCATAAACGCCTTCTGCTCCATGAACAGTGTTGTTGAAAGCTATTTGATCATGTTACTAGTTGATCTGCAGGGCATACAGTCTGTCTGAGTATAGAGAGGGTGGAGCTGTGTACTGTCGAGAGACAAAAGGCTACATCTCTTTTCGTCAAGATAAATGAGCTTGATTAGACTGCCATGGTGAGGTCAACATTCAATCATTACGATGTGCTTGCAGCAGCACAGATTACGACAGTAAAGCACCAACGTGACACATGCAAGCTGTACAGCAGACTCTAACTGCAGGCAGTGATGCTGAAACCTGACCTGCAAGGCCACGTGGACATTTGTACGTCACGGTTGTTGCAGAAAGTGACACGGGCGTAGGACCCGGCAGATGCACAGTATCGCTGTCTGCAGCAACCACCCTAACACGCTGCTGTGCACCTGCATGTGTTGCGCTGCAGCTTGTCAGCCATCAGCTGATGCATCAACAGCAATATCCCAGAGGACCTCGTGCTGAAGCGTTTTACATACCTGACAATGATCCAGCGTCTGGCATACAAGCCAAGCGGCAGAAACTACAACAGGTGGCTGATGCTGGGCGGCACAATAGCAGCGGCAGCAGCCCAACAGCAGCAGGCAGCCCAGCTGCTGAGCCTCCAGCAACAGCAACCGGCCAATCAGCTCTGCAGAACAATACAGCAAGGGGCGGGGCGGGCGCTGCCCTGTCATGCCTTGCTGCTGGTGGCTGCAGTGCTCTGCCGTCTGCTGACGCTTTCCCGCTGGGTCTTCGGGGGCTCAACAACCTGGGCAACACGTGCTTCATGAACAGTGTGCTGCAGGTGAGAGGGGCCGGGAGTGGAACACACAGGACAGAGTGGCAGAAGAGAGTGTGAGAGAGAAGCAGCGGCAGCCGTCTGTGGTCTGTGATGGCGAGACACACTGCATTTGCCTCTGAGGATCACAGGCCTTGAGCTCAGGCAGTAGCATGCCCAACAGCTGATAGTACCTTTCCAGTGCCTGTTAATGGCAATGTCGTAAGGTGTTTGCATTGCTTGCAGGTCATCTTCCATGCTCCACTGCTGCCTGAGTTCTTCTTGGGCGAGGGCCACGACCCGTCATCCTGTCGCCTCACAGCTCGGGACAAACCCTGCCTGGCCTGCCAGATGGTGAGCAGGAGGAAGAGGAAGGAGGAACAACTCCTCGAGGAGGGGGGCAAGCAGGGACTGACAGCTGTGATGCATCATGTGGTGTCACTGGGCCTGTCAGGGATTGCCAGCAGTGTGTTGTCCTTGTCTGTGCTGAGTGTGAGCAGCATGCAACATGTACACAGAAGCAGCCACCACTGCCAGCTGATTGCTCCCATCCATGCCACACTGTACTGGCTGGCTCAAGAGCTGAGAGCTGATGCTTATAATTCATCTGCTGCCATTCCATCCAGGACACTGTTTTTGCTGAGGTGTACTCTGGCACTCGTGCGCCCTTCAGTCCTGCTGAGTTCCTGTTCCACTGGTGGCGGCATGCAGACAGCCTGGCCGGCTACCAGCAGCAGGACGCACACGAGTTCTACCTCTCACTGTTGGAAGGAATGTCAGCAGCCACCATACCGCTGCCACAGCTGCAGCAAACACCAGAAGCACCGGAAGCTGCAGAAGCACCATGCCAAATGCAGGTTGGACAGCATGGCAGCAGCAATGGGATGCAGGAGACCAGCACTGGGCCCCACCACCAACAGCAGCAGCAAGGACAGCAGCTGACAGCAGCTACTGCTGGTCCCGCTGTCGGGGCCATGCCTGGTCTGGATGTGCTTGGGCGACCTATTGAGTCATTGCAGACAGCAAACCCCAGCACTCAAGCACCAGTACACCAGCAGCACCAGCAGCAGCCATCAGGGGGTTGGGCAGGTGCCTTTGATACGCAGCTGGCAGCAAATGGCTCTGCTGACTGGCTGCAGCTGCTGCAGCTGCAGAATCCAGAGGCCTGCTGGTCTCAGGCATATGGCTCGTCGATGCAACAGCTGCAGCAGCAGCAGCACTACAATGTTTATGCTGGTGGCGTTGCTGATGCTGGTGCCGGATTGTACACGCCTGAGCCTGCCAGTAGCCCGGGGATGACCCCTGAACCAGAGGGTGAGGATGGCAGCAGCAGGACAGCGGTTGACTGGACCACAGCTCTACTGTTGCTGTAGGAGCGGCCCTGTGCCTGTGCAGCACCATAAGCTATCTCCTCGTAACTGGCTACAGCAAATTGGCAGCCTAGTAAGACCATGTCAGTTGCAAGTGAATTGGTTGCTTTGTGTGTGTGCTAGGCAAATGTGGCTACTGCTGTGGTGATACTTTAGTTGGCACAAATATCAAGCACAGGGCTGAAGACGTTTGCGGTGATTGAATAAAGCTTCTGCCACTGATGCTCCGCAGCACAAGCGTATCCTTCATGTCTTCACCTGTTGCTGCTGCAGGTGTCAGTGGTGCTGATGGTGCTGCTGCTTCGCTGGTGGAGCTCTTATTCACCGGGCTGCTGCGTTCTGATGTGGTGTGCTCTGCCTGTGGGCACACGTCAACAGCACATGATCCCTTCAGGGACATCAGCCTGGACCTGCATGTACCTAGGCCACCAAGATTGCCACCCAGCCAGCCATACACAAGGACACAGACGGCGCTAGCAGCAGTCGCCGCCAAGGAAGCAGCGACACGACAGCAGCAAACCCAGCTGGCCTCACCTGTAGTAGCTGGTCCAGCAGCAGCAACACCAGCAACAGCCACAGTGGTATCCCCCACACCTCCTGCTGCCTCTGTTGTTGTGGGTGGTGAATTGTCTGGTGTGACTGGTGGCATGGTTGGCCGTGAAGGGACTCCCCCGCTGCTGCTTGTCACCCCGAGTCCCACCCCGCCTCCCTCAGACCTGCTGGGTGACTACTGGGGCAACACAGACGCTGCTGCTGTGGACACTGCTGCTGCGGGGCAGCCGGGGGCCAGCGCATGGCAGGGAACAGCAGCAGCAGCAGCAGCAGGGGGCACTTACTCTGGTACTACTAGTCTATCTACAAGGCCTGTGAGTGCTGCTGCTGGGGCTGCTGGGGACAATAGTGCAGGTGAAGGTACTGGCGTCAGTGGGGAGGAAGGCTCCGGACCTGATGATGATGATGATGATGATGCTGATGATGATGAGGTTGTTGGGGGCCGCAGCAGCATTGCACTGGCTCCTGCATGCCCCACTACAGCAGCTGCAGGAGGAAGAGCACATGACACAAGCAGGGCTGGAGAGAGGCATGCAAAGGCCTCATGCAGTGCAGCAGCAGCAGGGCGTTCAGCGTTTGAGGCATTAAGTACTTGCACCTCTGGGACCCCTGGTGACGCCCTCAGTGACCTGGCTCACAGTGGCGGAGCAGCTGAGCTGTCTGATGAGCTCAGCCCTGAGCCTAGTGGGCTGTGTGGCCCAGCAGCCAGCCAGTCCAGTCAGCAGCTGGGTGCCATAGCGGCAGGCCTCTCAGGTGAACAGCTGAACAGGGAACACACACCAGAGCCAGACAGCTGTGTTGGTGCTGCTGCTGCTGCTGCCGCTGAGGCCAGCCATACCACCTCTCAGCACCAGCAGCACCAGCAGCAGCATGAAATGTGCAGAGAAGGCACACCCCAGAGTCAGCAGCAAGTGATATCAACACAGCAGCAGCATGAGGCAGGCAGCCTTTTAGGTATTCCTGGTGCTGGTGGTGGTGCTTCAAGCCTCATTCGTGGTGTCAGCGACAGTTTAGGACACTTGGTGAGGGCTCCAGTGGCAGTGGTCAAGCAGCTGCTGCCAGCCTGGCCCAGTGGAAGTGGTGTGCAGCAGCAACAAGCGCACCAGGCTTCTGGTCCAGGTCATGCAGGAGAGGGTGCTGTTCATCACCCAGGGGAGCTGCTGCAGCAGGACCCTCAGCAACACTACTGTGAGAACCTGGAGGCAACACAGCAACACCATTGGCCGCAGCAACAGCAGCAGCAACAGCAGCAGTACGCTGCACTGCCTCTGATTCCTGCACACTCCCAGCCTGCACCCTCCACCACCGCCGCTGATGCTCCTGGAAAGCTGAGCCGCCAGCAGCGCTGCGGCAGCTGCAAGTCCTGCATGAACCGGCAACTGAGGAAGGGCTGTGAAGCGAACAAGGTGCGTCGGACACCTGAGCTGGCCTGGCCTCGCTGCACACCCTGCATGACCATTGCAAGGTTGTGTGTGTGATTCATGAAGAAGCTGCTGTGCTTGAGACATGACCAGCACTCAAAGGGAAAGGCTACAAGCCATTAGTGCTGCTACAGCTGCAAGCATGATGCTTGCCTTCTGTCACCTGATGTTGCAGAAGCTGCGCGATGAAGGCCAGCAGGCAGCCACGGTGCAAGGCAGCTGCGTGATGGAAGACACAGCAGCAGCAGCAGCTTGTCACCACCCAGCAGCGACACAGCCCACACACCCCCTGGGTGGTCTCCGGGGTGCAGTGCAGCAGCAGTGTCCCCGGCAGTCAGGGTGGTCAGCAGCAGATGAGCCGTTGCCGCAGGACATGCATCCTCAGCAGCACCTACGGCAGCAGCAACATCAGCAGCCTCTTGCAACAGTGCCTCAGGAGATTCGCAGCCACGTGAGGCCTGCTGGCTGCAACCCCGCTGAGCTGTTGGCTGCTGCCGCGGTGTCTCAGGGCCTGATGAAGAAGCGGGATGAGCGCGGCAGGTTCTACCGCAAGGAGGACCTGCAGGCCTGGGCACAGCAGCTGTATGAAGAGGGGCGGCTCACAGTGGCAGGGCTGCCGCAGGTGCCTGAGGCAGCAGCAGCAGCTGCCAGGGCTCGGGCCTTGCCTGAGCCTCCTGCTGCGTTGGCAGCCAAAGCAGCTCCTGTTCAGTGGGGCCAGGGCAAGACGGCCAGCACTGCTGCTACTGGTACCGCTGCTGTGAGGTCTGGTAGCAAAGCTAATGGCGTTTCCAAGAAAGGCTCTGTGGGGTCGGGGTCTACAACGGCAGTGACAAAGAAAGCAGCAGCAGCAGCACCACCACCACAATTGGTGAGTGGATGTAGAGCTTGGCCACTGCTGCTGGGCTGGCAAGCTGTGGAATTTGTCATGGCCTGCTGGCATCAGCTGTGATAAACCCAAACCATCAGCTGATGTTGATGCCTACACCCCATGCTTGCAGCTGACCTGGACTCATTAGCTTGCAGCCAGCCATCAGCTGCCTCTCATGCACCATGTCAGGTCTTGCTATGCACACCATACCATGATGTCAAGCCACCGTCTGTATTTGTCTGCCATGCTGAGTGCTTGCGCTTGCCTCACACAAGTGGGCCCCTGTATGAGGCTGCCCCTCATCATCACATCTGTCCAGGTAACCTGCTGTCACCACATGTGTGTGTACCTGCCTGTGCTGCTCTGCTCTCATGTCCAGCGCATGAACGACTTGAGCCTATCTGGTTGTCTGCGCCGTTTTGTGCGCCCGGAGCAGCTTGGTCCTGCTGCACAGTGGCGCTGCAGTGCCTGTGGCAGCAATGCAGCAGCCCTCAAGCAGATGAGCATCAGGCGCCTGCCACTGGTGCTGTCCTTCCATGTGAAGAGGTTTGAGCACAGTGGCGGGTCACAGCGGCCAAAGAAGCTGGACGTGCCTCTGCGCTTCCCTCTCAGGGGTCTGGACATGGCGCCCTTCACATCCAGTGAGGTGCTCAAGGGCAGAGCAGCGGGCAGCAGCAGGGACAGCATAGCAGCAACAGGAGATGGAAGTGAGGACCTGTCAACAGCTGAGAAATGCAGGGACGCAGCAGCAGCAACAGCAGAGCAAGATGTTGTTGTGAGCTTTCAGCAGCAGTGTCTTTATGAGTTGTTTGGTGTTGTGAGCCACGCTGGTGACATGGCCAGTGGGCACTATGTGTCATATGTGAAGTGTGCTGGCTGCTGGTATCTCATCAATGACCCCTGGGTGGTGGCTGTGCGCGAGGCGGATGTGGCACAGGTGCAGGCCTACATGTTGTTCTATGCACAACAGCACCTGTTCGGCACAGGAGGCAGCGGCGGCATACCTAACTGTCTACCCAAGTTCACAACAGCAGCAGCAGCAGCTACAGCTGCTGTTAAGCAGCAGGCAGCTGCTGCAGCTGCAGAGGCAGTACAACCTGATTATGCTGCTGTGGACTCTGGCTCAGTAGCAGCTGCTGTGACGCTCAAGGGCTGTGTGCAGCTAGGGTCCGGTGCTGCTGCCTCTGCAGGTGTTGCGGCTAAAGGCTCAGACACAGCAGGTGGTACGTCGGCAGTCCTTGAAGAGCAGGGTTCTCATAGAGCGATCAGTTAGTTGCTGAATTTCCATTGAGCAGAGCATCCAGGCCAGCACTGACTTCTGATGGACAAGATTTTGTCAGGTGGCCCTACCCCTCGAGTCCATACTTTGTAGATGCTCTATGATGGACAGGAACTGTCCTCTTGTCAGCATGTAGAAAACCAACCATAGAGTTGTGGGAGTTTGTTGCAACAATGGCTTTTCTTTGCATGTTGAACATGGAGGTAGCTACTCCAAGGATCTACCTTTCCTGGCATATATCAATGAAGCCTTTGGGCGGCAACTGCAGTACAGCTGTACAGTTCAGTGCATGCAGCTGGTACCTGTCAGCTCAGCTACCTGAGACTGGTCGTTTTGGCACTGCAATCATAAACGGGCTCCCCCGGTAGCTCAACTGGTAGAGCTCAGGCTTTGGATGCTGGAGGTGCGGGTTAGAATCCGGCCCGGGGAGCCCGACTCGCTCGGCGAGTGCCCGTGGAACGGGCTAGTCTGTGAGAATGCACCGCATCCCATGAGTCATCCGCTGGCTCGCTGGCTTGTGCTGGGATTAAGGGGGTTCATCCCACCGACTTTGTACCTTCGTAAACGGCTAATCAGCCATTGCTTTGCAGATGTGTCTGTTGTTTTTTGTCCATCAGAATGATCTTCGTCGACTGCTGCATGGACTTGCCACAAAGAGGTGGGGCGATAGCCCAGCAGTGATCCATGCCTGAATATCCATCCAGGCTATCAATAGCCTATCCTTGGCATACGTATGATCATGCTGATCAGCTGCAAAGCTAAGTTGAATGACACTTGGCAGCAGCTGACATGTGTACACGGTCTGCCACATGGTATGCCATACCATTGACTGTTTGCATCGGCGAGTCTGGGAGACGGTATGCCCCATATCTCGTTGAGTTCAGCAGCCGCTGCTTCACTCAACCACACTGTCTGGCAGACGCAACCCAGTGCCTTGATTCCTGAAGATGCTCAAGGCACTAAATCTATTAGGAGATTCAAATAGAGATTTGAATCTTGTTGACCACACCATGATGTCGGAATTTCGGAATTTCATAATTGACGGTCAAACGATAAGAAAGGCGGTAGCTTGACCCTTTTCGGTCGCAAGGCCCTTTGGTTAAATAGCAGTAAAAGAGACTTAGCCATGCAACAAGTTGAGATGCTATGGCAAATGCGCTGACATGCGTCGGGGGCGCCACCCTGGTATGATGCTTGTGCCTGCTTCGGCTGTCCTGGCTGTCCATCCAGCTGCCACCGACGTCCTGCGTTAAGTATTACCTGTAGAAAGACAGTTCAAACCTCAAACTCTCAGTTGGTATCCCTGGAGTACAATTGTACCAACGTCCGTCTCTTCCCTCGCTTCTATACTGAAGCAGTAACTTTTGTAAGCCTCATATGTGCACATGAACGGGGTCCTCCAAGCAAGCAGCATTCCAGATTGCCAACAGTAGCAACTGGTAAGGTCAAAGACACAGAAGAGCACAAAATGCATGCAATGTGCTGGTGGAACACAAGCACCCAGTGGCCGAAGCGACCAGGTTGCAGGGCTTAGAACTACAACAAACTTTAGATGTTGCACTGTACAGCCAGCCAAGGCACAAACAAACACCTCATTCATAGAAGCAAAGCAAAGCTGCTGATGCAGCATCTTCAGGCAAGTGTGTACATGATTATGTCACTTACGACCCCCCTCATCTGCATGACCACCATGATGTTTGAGGGACTGTGCCAATGCAGCAGGTTGAGGTGCCCTAACACTCACTTGGGCATCTGCAAGTGCGCTGCCACTTTCTAGAACCTGGCATGAAACAATGCCGCATGTGGTTGCCATGCAACTGGCTCACTCTCAATCCCACTCAAAGTTGATAACCAGCTTCCGCCCATCACTAGAAGACCGCAATTCATAATGCAGTTTGGTCAATTCATACGGACACCTACTGACTGCCAGCACACACACGTTGGCACACAAGCGGGGTTGGATCATTTGTTGTTGAGGTGCCACGCCATACCACTGCTGCAACAGCAGTGCCACACGCATGCACTGCGCTGCCACACTGCCACAACCAGAATACCAAGCACAGACTGTAATACTCACTGTCACCCCCTCTCAGCTGCCTGCAACAGCAACACATCAGAGTCTCTCTGCCAGCCCAGGGAGTGCCCAACTGTCAGGCCTCTCTGACCTGCCAGCGGCTGACATCCAACCATGCGCACTTTGATCAGCATGCTTTGAACACTGCTCAGAGCTGCTACCAGATGACTGTGGCCAATGCCAGTTCCATTGTCGCAGCCGCTGATACAGTCCACTCTCATACATACGCTCTCACTCTGGCATCAACACTGCTCAAAAACCGCTGGACTGCATTGCCCCTTGCGGCTGACTGTTGCCTACAGCTCACAGAGTTCGTGTTTGGCTTGCCATCAATTCTCTAAACACCGGAAGAACAAGCTGATGCTCAAAACTTTGACAAGTACCCGCTGCCCTTGCATTTGCTGCACAGTACAAGGCCTGTTCCCTGGCAAACCCTGCATGCACGCGGATTGGCACCGCCTCGGCCGACAAAGTCACGTTTTGGCGGCCGCTGCTGGTTGTTTGTCACCAAGAGGTCCTTGTCTACAAGGTCCATGGAGCCACCTCCTTGGCACGCAAAGCACCTGATGCCACCATTGCCAGCACACAGATCACAGGGCACTGGCTCCTTCTTCAGGCCATTGTAGAGTGCTGCACCTACTGCTGCTGTGACTGCACCCCCTACGATCAGATCCTGCAGGTCGTGGCCATGAAGGGCGAAAGATACCATAAGCATCTCAATATGAGTATGGTCTGTGGGACATCAGGCTCGACAGGCTGGCTAAACCCAAATTGAACAGAGGGGCGGGCGGTGGCTGTGGCCAATACCAATCATGAAAGGACTGCAATACAAATCATGGGCTTATGGCAAAGCACATGGGCCTGTTTCGCAAGGCTTCCTGTGTCACAGTGATGTGGGCCACAACAGCAGCCGCAGCACGGAGTAGTGAGTGGCCAAGGCCCTCCACTATGCTCACCTGTAAAGCAGAGGGGTCTGTGGAAGCTATAAGAGCTATCTGTTCGGCTGCTTGACAAACATGCTGCCGTAGCCTGCTTCGACTGCGCCGATGCACATATTGATTTGCTGCTAATGGTGCAAGCTGACAGTTCTGCCTGTAGGCGCCGTTCAGTGACATGCAGCTGCAAGCTGTGAGCTGCTGCATGACGCTTATTATATCACAGTCACGGGTTGCTGCCCTCACTGACCGATTTGTGGTACAGTAGGACGATCCTAGCAAGCAGTGTTTCACTGGTGACGAAGTGCTAGCTGACAATGATAGCAGGCTGAGGGCAGGCAGGAAGGCTGAAAATTGTCCCGTCCTACAATGGGAGGATTGCAGGAAGTCTGACGATCACCAAGGCAACCGGACTATGGGGTATTGCTATAACTGTGGCACTCGCTTCATTACCATCATCATCAACTGCTGCTGTTGTTGCAGAGATGGAGACAGCGTGATATCACATACGTTGAACATCTATGAGCAAGCGAGCGTGTCCCCTGTAGCATATACGCAACCAATGCTCTGCTGATCCCCATCTGAGCTGCTCGTCTGATACCTTGCATGAGTTTGCTTCTCTTACTAAACTAGCTTCAGAAGGCTTGAAAGGGGCTGCTGCAATCAAACCCAAGGCGCACACAAGCCAAGTACCACAGACTGGGAGCTGGCAAATCCCATATGATATCTTACAACCTTACTGAGGAGGCATACCTCACAATACTCCTTCACGCTGCGAAGTACCCTTCGTGCACAACATGTGGTGTACTCTTAGGGCCTCAGACTGGCGGAAGCAGCAAGTCTCCCCACACAGTTCAGCTTGCTGTGCCACTCTTCCACCTGTCAATGCTGTTGGCTCCTTGTGTGGAGATAGCATTAGGTCAGGTGAGAACTGCAACTCACCGTGCAATTCAGAGTCTGCGATGAGCTTATCAGCAGAATGTCAGGGCGCACACAGTTGTGTCACCTTCGCAGCCCAGACATCGCAGTTCAGATGCAACTCGTATGTCAACATCAGCTGCTGTCAATACATCATGCAATGCTATTGCATGCAGCACACTGAATTTTCTCCACGTATATATCACCAAGTGGCCTACTTCACCCCTGGACTGTTGCGTCGTGGATGACTGCTTGCATGTGCTGGTAGATGTTGCCACCACTTTTCATGATGACCGCTGCTGTTGGGTTCTGCCACATCCTGCTTGCCTGTCTAGGTTGAGGTGTATGCACAACAACACAAGCTGTGCATCATAGGGTACTATCATGCAGAGGCTTTGTATGATGCTACTGATGTACATCCTGCAGCCATTCGTATAGCTGAACGTATTGCAGAGCGGCAGCCTGATGCATGTGTGGTGGTGGTGAACAACCAGAAGCTCCGCCAGTTCAGCAGAGAAGGCAGCATCACATCGCCATTTGAGTTGCTTCTTCGTGCATCTGATGGGCCAAGAATGATTTGGAAGAAGCTTCCTGAGGCCCAAACTGGCAGCAGTTTGGGATTGGCAGGGGACAGCAGCTGGCAGCAGCTGCATGCACGGTTCCTGAATTTGCATCAAGCTGGGATCCATGCAGGTCTAGCAGATTTTGACGAGCACATGGATGACATCAGACGGGATTTCTTGAATAAAAACTTGTTCAGTGCAGCAACAAGTGTTATTAGAGTATAATGTGGAGCAGGCACGTACCGCACTGGCAGTGCCGCATGACAGGTGGTCAGGGACTGTGATCTGAACCCTTAAGCTGTTGAGGCCTGCTGCTGTGGGCACGCGTCCATCTCCAAGAGTTCTGGTCTCACCTGTGTACATGGTAACAGGAGATGTGCATTTCGGACTGACTTTCTGTACCCTGAAACCATGGAGGCTGCTGGTGTGTTCTTGGGGGCTATGATCATGATGGCAAAGCACCAGCAAACGATCATTGAGCAGCAGTGTTGTCACAAGCAATATCATCCTAATGACATTTGGACTGCGGGACCTGCCACATGCACAGTTGCTTACAATGAATTGCAAAGTTGCTTCCTTACAGTGCGCTATCGATAGGGTTCCGTTGACGTGGTGTGAAAGTGGGCAGTCTGAGACTGTTCTACTTGCAAACACAGACCCAGATCAGGGTGTGCAGTGGTTGCCTTACATACCGGCCATGCCTTGAAGGCGTGTCACTGGGATATGATGATGGGTTGTTTTCAGACAGGAATAAAAGTGCAATACGTCATGTGCCAGTGTGGCAGTCAGCTAAAACTGCAGCCTAGTGATTGAGTGTAGGTGAGGTGATGGAGCAATCTGAAGTACCCGCCATCTACCAGTCCCGGCTGTTGAACGGCTGATTCAAATGAGCTTGCTGTAAGTGTATAGCACTAAGATGAGATGCTGTGCAATACCCAATGAGCCTGGACTTGGCTCGCTAACGACTCATGTTACTTACAACTTGATGGTGTTGTACAAGACTTTCTGCAGTCTGTCAACCCAACAAGATGATGCATGCATCAGCACTGCTTCCTGGTGGGCACTTTGTGGTGTGCCAGCTATGAATGTCAACAGCAGACCCTGTAAGCTGTGGACAACAAGAAAGATAGTGCTGGAGGACGGCAGGGGGTCTTTTGTGAGCAGGTGCCACCTTTTTGAAGGCATTGTTATGATTGCAATATATATGCATGCACAATTTTTCTGTCACACTGTGCTGCTGTGCCCATTACCATGTGCCTGCGAGTTGCATAATCTGTTACACAAGCTGCCTGGAATGATCATGAGGTTAGCTCCAAAGAAGCAATACTCACTGTTGACAATGTAACTGTGAGGGGTCTTTCCAGTGTTCTGCTTATCACAAAGCTGGCAACCTCAGGTGTCAGGCAGCGGCCATTGCTTCGCCGTCGAAAATCTGATAAAACGCCCTGCATCATGCCGTTCTGGCCTGGGTTTGAAGACTTGTGTTTCAAACATACTGGCAGCATCGATGATGCACCTGCCGCTGCTGTTGTACAAAAATGTCCAACATTCCCTTCAGTGGAGAGTTGTAGCTGCGCAGTACCAGGTGGTTCGTGATTACAGGAGTGCAAGAAGCATAGCGAGTGCGGCCACCACTATGCTCTTATCAAAAGGGGCATCTGCGTAAGCGCAAATCAGTGCCTGGTGATCTGCTACGCGGATCTTGGGGCATTATCGCTTAAATAGTAGCAACGATGATCGAATATTCGCGGGGAGCGACGCACTGGTTCACCTGGTGAAGCCTGGCAGGGTTTGCAGGGACAGTCGAAACGCCCGCAGCCAGCCAACGCCCTTGTAGCAACGCCATTGCCACTGAAGACGCACTTGACGCCCATAACTCACTATTTGTTTGCACCTACGACTGTGCTCGCATTGCTTCAGGTCAAATCTGAACGTGGGTTGCTGAGCGCGTGAAAGATGGTGCAGCTTGGACTTGATGCGGTGCTGGCAGGCACCCCCTCGTCAGTGTGCAAGACCAAGGTGGTGTGCACACTTGGTCCAGCATCTCGCAGTGTTGAGGTTATTGAGGAGCTGCTCAGGGCCGGCATGAACGTAGCACGTTTCAACTTTTCTCACGGCTCTCACGAGTATCACAAGGAGACCCTGGACAATCTGCGCAGAGCTATGGAAAACACAAAAATCATGTGTGCAGTCATGCTGGACACAAAGGGCCCTGAGATCCGCACAGGCATGCTTGAGGGCGGCAAGCCAGTGCAGCTGGTGTCAGGGCAGGAGGTTACAATCACTACAGACTACGCACACCCAGGCAACCCAAACCTAATTGCAATGAGGTAGATTTTGAAGAGAGTGGTTCCTAAAGTTGTGCTGTACAATGTATTATTGTGATCTAGCTCGCCCTCTGTGTGCTCAACAGCGGCACCTAACGTGCACCAGGTGGTTTTTCACCTGAACAGCTCTCTATTGAGAGAAGCAATATTACTCATGTAGCAACTTGCACCACTATATTTGAAATAATCTCCACCCACATCAACAAGGGTGTGGAAATCAGGCTACTGCAGCAACTGCAGATCATTCAGCTTGCAGTAGTCTGCTGTGTTCCAGCTCACAGGGCCCTGCGGCAGCGCTGCTAGTAAGAGAAATGTGTGGTTATGCGTATCCTACCACACAGAATCATCCCCACTCTGACCTATTGCCAATATCTGCGGTTGCATTGACGCCCTGCAGCTACAAGAACCTTGCTCGCGATGTCAAGCCAGGCAGCAGCATTTTGTGTGCTGATGGCAGCATTGTGCTGGAGGTTATCAGCACAGACAATGCAGCAGGCACTGTGCGCGCACGCTGCAAGAACACAGCTATGCTGGGAGAGCGCAAGAATGTCAACTTGCCAGGTGTGCGAATAACTGTGACTTCAATTCTAGATGCTGCAGCTGCTGGTTCACCATGCTGGACATGTGCACCGACTGGTGGTGCCTTGCAGTAGCCAGACCCATGACGCAGCAGCAGCAGCAAGATGACGGTGACAGCTGAGGACGGCCACAGTGTCATACCATGCTCCTGAGCCTCCTGTGCTTCCTGCAGGTGTTGTTGTTGACCTGCCCACGCTGACTGAGAAGGATGTTGACGACATTGTCAACTGGGGTGTGGCCAACGAGATTGACCTCATTGCAGCATCATTTGTGCGCAAGGGCAGCGACTTGGACCTCATCAGGGAGGTAAGGCAGCGCAAGCAGCATTGTTGGTTGGTCCTAGGATCAACTAGAGTGGCCTGCAAGACTCCATTCACCATGTTTTCAAACAACAACAGCACAAGCACCTGCTGAGCGTCTGCCACACAGTGCCATACAGCATCAGTCGTCATGAGGTATGGCATATCAAATGTGTATCTGTATCAATCTCTTTCATTCTATCCTGCAGGTACTTGGTGACAAGGGCCGCTACATCAAGATCATCAGCAAGGTGGAAAACCAGGAGGGCATCCAGAACTTTGATGAGATTCTAGAGAAGACAGACGGCGTGATGGTGGCACGTGGTGATTTGGGTATGGAAATCCCAACAGAAAAGATCTTCCTGGCACAGAAGATGATGATTCAGAAGTGCAACTACGCAGGTAAACTGACCCGGATGTGAATGGGTGCACTGACAGATTCTACCACCTGCAGTCTGTGTCTAATCAAGATGCACTTCGTCTTCACCAAGTGCTGGTAGCATGTGTGTGTGACTGCCTCATTGAACATCAAAACAATGCAGCCTCGATGTCTGGATCACTGCAAGACGTTTGTGCTTTTGTCCTTGCAGGCAAGCCTGTGATCACAGCCACCCAGATGCTTGAAAGCATGATCAAGAACCCACGTCCCACCCGGGCTGAGGCCACAGATGTTGCCAATGCTGTGTTGGATGGCACTGACTGTGTCATGCTCAGTGGTGAGACAGCAGCAGGAGCTTTTCCAGTGGAGGCAGTCAAGGTGAGTCAGCATTAGCTGCCACAGAGCTCTGCTGATAGCAATTGGCCCACATGTAAGAAGTCAGAAAATCAAGTCATGAGCCGCCAAAGCTGTTGCTGACTTGGTGCAATGTGGGCAGACATCTGCTATGTTGCGATGTCAAGTGTCTGACATAAGTACAGCAGGCAGAGTATCATGCACCTAGGTTGGCATGGTGCTGTGCTCATGTTGTTGGTGTTGCTCGTCTGCTGCCGTTCCAGGTGATGACCAAGATCTGTCGTGAAGCTGAGGCCTCCCTGGACTACTATGCCTTGTTCAAGAACATCCTGAAGCAGGCACCACTGCCTATGTCACCCCTGGAGTCCCTGGCCAGCTCAGCAGTGCGCACAGCACACAAAGTGCATGCCAGCCTGATTGTTGTGCTGACGCGTGGTGGCAGCACGGGCAGGCTGGTGGCCAAGTACAGGCCCCTGGTGCCTGTGCTGACAGTGGCAGTGCCCGTGCTCACCACAGACAGCTTGACCTGGACATGCAGCAATGAGGCACCTGCCCGGCAGTGCTTGATCACCAGGGGGCTCATCCCGCTGCTGGCAGAGGGCTCTGCTCGCGCAACAGACACAGACACCACCGATGAAATCCTGGCTGCTGCTATTGAGCATGCTAAGCGGGCCAGGTACTGTGCCAAGGGCGACAGCATTGTTGCTCTGCACAGAATTGGCAATGCATCAGTTATCAAGATCGTTGACATCAAGTGAAGACACCTACTGCGAGACGCCAATGTAGTTTCTAATCAGGTAGTTTAGTGCTGATTTGATAAGGGCAACATCTGTCTCCTGCACAGGGAAGGAGAGGGAATGCTATCATCAACAGCTCAAGCAATGCTCCTCATGCAGAACATTTCTGTGTGTGGCGCTGTGAATGTGTACATTGCAATTGTGGTGCTTTACATGGCTTTACGCCTGTTGACTCCATGTAGGTTGATTGCAGGCAAGGATTGCTCCAGGCAAGGTACAGCTTGTTGTGTCCCCTGCTGATGATGTCCATCAAGTAGTGGCGATGGCATACTGCTACGGCACCATTGTACGTCATTATGCTTCAGGCCCTGTCTGCCCTTAGGGGACAGTGATCCTGGTGACGGCAAAAATTGCTGCCTCTAATCGGCTTGTGGTACTTGCAGTGCTCCATGGAGCAGGATGCTACCCAGCCTTGATCAGCAGCAACAAACCTTGTTTATGAGGTTGGTCAGTTGGTCAGTGTGTGCCCAGCAGTTGAATGTTTGGAACAATTGCCTAGTTGCCCTACCGTCAACTGTTGTGGGGCCTGTTAATAATGTCTGCAGCATGTGCTATGCTGTTTGCCGCTGCTGAAGTCCTATGATGCTTGCATTGGCTGTTTTTTTTTTATTTGAGTCTGTTGCGCCTCTGCAGGATGCACACTAGGCAGGCTATGCCGATTCATTGTGGTTATTATGCCTGCTTGTTACTGGGTCGAGCGTCTTTGTTCATGCATCATTGCATGCATGAAACAAGTGCAGAGTGTCTTTGGTGGGTATCAGAAGACAGCGGCGTTATTGGCAGACCCAGAAGACAGCACTCCTCTTGTTTCTATCCTTGCCTTATCACTGTGCACGGGCAGCATTCAACGGAATGACATCTGCCTTTTCCTCACTGCTAGTGACAAGCTGCAGACTCACTGCTGGTGACAAGCTGCAGAGTGAGCGCTTGACTCTTTTACAGGGGCCTGATGTTCGCAATTGCAGTGTGCTATAGTTTGCGTGCACATTGCATGAGAAATGGTTACGCAGCTATACGGGCAAGAGTGATTTTGAGTGCATATACTCTTGGTGCTTTCATTGTGTAGTGATGAGAGATTTTGCACTTCATTTAGTGCCCTCAGCAGCAGCACTTCAGTTTGGAGGGTCTTCTGGCTGCACCTCTGGTTCATCGGACCGGAGGATCCACCAGAGTTCAAAGGGGTAACGTGTCACATGAAGCAAAGCCATCCTGGCCAGAATCACGTGACCCTATGCACAGCCACTGGGACCCAGCAAGTTGAGCTCTGTCACAAGCAACTGCTTCAGTGAGGCAATGGGCGAGGGCGGTAGAGGTCACTACTTAAGCGCACCTACTCGGGGCTAGTAGCCAAGAAGCCTCTCCTGAGCCCGGCCACTACATGGCTATATTTCTTTCACATGGTGGCACTGGCGCCTCCAGCCGAGACTGCACTGGGTGGCTTGTACAAGCAGACTGCGCATGCTTCACAACTTGCTGCTTCAAGCCTTCAAGGCGCGCTAGCCTATGTGGCTGAGCCATCTGAAGCTTGCATGTCATGACTTGGGATGTGTACAATTGCAAGGCTTACATCCAGCTGTGGCTTTCCCAGGAGACGGGCCGTCTGAACCTTATGGAAGCTTCTGATGCCATGTGACCATGGTGATCATCACCAGTGCACTGTGGCAGCCTGTCTATACATGCTGTACAATATTTTCAAATATACAGAATCAGGAAGACATCAGAGCAAACAGCACGCATTCACACAATATGCCAGTGCACCAGGAAATAATGGTGTGCAAGCTGTACAGCTTGCTAGTATTCAACATACTGGCAGTTGCTGTACTCTAGAGCACATCTAGGCTGCAGTCACTTAGATAGCATGATCAGCATCTTCTTTAGCATGAGCTGAATTTCTTTCCACTCAGCAAGCTGAAGTCAGACTTCAGCAATCCCCCTAGCAGGCTGAAGTCATTTCAGCAGACCCTGATGAAGGCTTCAGCAAAGAACATTTAGATGGCCATGGGACAATGCCATTCCCACCAGGTCTGGATCCAAGCCAACTGGAGCCCGGGAGACATGCCAAGTAGATGCCAACAAGCAGAGCTTGATGCTTACCAAGGTGGCACTACTTATGAAGAAACTGTTTGATAACTTCTGAGGCCACCGCTGCTTGTGCTACCTCATGCGCTCCATCCAAACGCTAAGCCCCGTTGCTGCAGTACAGTCTACTGTCAGAAATGAGACATCATGCTGCAGAACATGTGCATTGGCTAACACTCTTTCTCCTTTGCACAAGGCCAATGTCTTGGAACTGCAGTGCCATCAGTGATGTGCTTGTCAAACTTAAACCCTTGTCAGCTTCAGACCTAGCAAATGCGCGCAACTGCAATGTGCGATGCACGACATTCAACGCCATTGCCAAGCACCGACGCACCCTCACTGGGGGGCTTATCAGATACCACGTACCCCGCGCCTGCAAAACGAGGTGGCCGCTCATGTTGAAGGTACGCCTTATGTTGTGTGCTTCCTGCTGTGCCCAACAGCACACCGTGTGGGTCATGCCATACAGTGCAGTTGGTATCCATGACTTCAGCAGCCATATGGAGCATATTATGCAGCATGATGCTGTGTGGCATTGGTGCTGGTGCTTCATATGATCCCATCACCCTGTCACAAGCAGGACACACCTGCCTGCAGCGTTCCTCTACAGTATGGCACAATGCTTCCCGGCTTAATAGACGCTCATTGTCTCATCCAGGTCAGTTGCTTCTGAGCCCATGTCCTTGTCTGTGTCCATGTCACTGCCTGGCCCCTCATGAGTTTTGATGCGGGGCAATTTGCCCAGCTGCAGCAGCATGCCCTCAGTGAGACCACCTGGAGTGGCGAGTGACACCAGATTTGCAGACAGCAGTGCAGACACAGCAGCACAGCAGCACACATGACTCTTGCACTGAATTGTTCACTGTATAGGACACTGTGAGCAACCATCCCATTGGTTTCAGCACCGCTGTAGGCTTCAGCCGGAGGCTCACGGCACAAGAAGCATCCAGCTGAAGCTGAGGGACAAGCAGCTGCTGTGCTGAAGACATAGCGTGACAACCAGCTCTCTGCATAACACAGTGCCCTTCATCAGCAGTGCTTACGAGCCCACCTTCAAGGTCTGGGATCATCAGGGGTGTGGGCACTGCTGTCCCTGCTTCTGCTGGCGCTGTTTGGCCCAGTGCTATGGCCTGCAACCTGCTGTGTGCCGCTGCTGCTTCACGTTGAATGATGTGCTGCAAAGCCAGCAGCTCCTTCTGACTTGTCAGTATCTGGTCCAGAGGCACCTGAGAAGGGGTGCACACACACGCTGGTTATGATACTTGAACCAGCCAGCTGAGTACCCTCCACAAAAAGTTGCCCTGTAGTGTGTCATTTGTCCAGGCATTACAGCTAGGCTCAAGTCATCAATCAACCAACAAGTCGGCAGGATCAGGCCAAAAGTAATGTTGCAGTCACCCCCAATCACCTGCTCCAAGAATTCTGGACCCCTGCTTGCTGCCTCCTGCAACACCTGGTACGTGTGCACAGCCTGTGCATAGCTGGCCTTGTCAAGACTTGCCAGACCCCCTGGCAGTTGGCCCGCAGCCAGCCACTGCTGCAGGGCACCTCGCATGTCTTCCCACACTTGCAGCAGCTGCAGGTGGTTGCCAGAACCTTGCCACAGAGATACATGGGCAGCATGCAAGCAGTTGGTTGAGCCGATAGAGAGTTGCCTGAGCCTGGGCACATCAGCTGCATCTTCCTGGACACCACACAACCAATTACTTGCCTGACTGCAGGAGGCGATCAGCACATAGTAGGTGTTTACACAACAGCAGACGTTGACAATTAAATTGCCCTGCACACACCTGTAATACATTCCTTGAGGCTCAGTTCCCAGGCTCCGCCTGCCATGAACACTCCACTGCCCTTGTCTGTCTTCAGGTTCTGCTTGAACTCGCGCATGCAGATGGCAATGTCACGGGTGCTGTCAGCTTGCCGCAGCCGTCGCGTCCAACTCTTGCGGTGGGTGCGCCACCTTGACACGACAGCAACAGGAGTAGCACAGTAGCAACAAGAGGCACTGGCAGCACCCTGTGAGGTTGTCTGGAGAGGTGCGAGACCCATCATGCAGATTATTCAGCCCTGTCAAGATGTATGTACACACACTGACAGCAGGTACTCAGTAACAGTCTTGTACCTGTGCTGTGGCACCCCTGCAGACAGCACTTGATGCTGTCGCTGCTCACTTCCCACTCCTGGACACAGCTGATGCACCAAAGGCTTGGTAAGACCAAACATAGTCCTTCTCAAGCAATAAAATGTGACTACTTGCAACAGTTGGGGCAAGTCCTTCCTTCCTTCCTTCCTTCAGTCTGCTCCCATTATGGGACCCCGCCCCTCTTCATGCAGGCATATGTCCCCCTCCCTCCCACCTGTCCTGAACCTCCTTCCATGGCACTTGCTCCTCCAGCTGCGTGAGCTCCTTGCGCACCTGCTTCACGACCTCAGACTTGCGGGGAATGGCGGACCGGACACCTGAACAGGTGAATCAGATGTGCAGGCGGCAGCAACAAAGTCGCAGGTGAGGTGCAGCTCACAGCCAACTGAGACTCCAGTACAGGCAGCTGCAAGTGGGTATTGATGATGTGATGTCAACTATATGCAGGTCAAGGGGTAGTCCTGAGACAGCACCCAATGAGCGAGCATAAGGATGCCATGAATGAGTGCTGTACCTTTCATTCCAAGGGCCCCGCTGCCTTTGTAGCCTGCCCCTGTAGCTGCCAGGCTTGACGGAGCAGCTGGGTTTGCTGCACCCGCAGTGCCTCTGGCGTACAGGGGTGTGAGGTAGCGCATCTGCACGTCAAGCGCATCATTGCCAACCTGCACAGGATAACATGCCAAGAGTGAGGGACACAGTCAACCGAGTAGATGCGAGAGTGGGTGCCACATTTCCTCGAGGCCACCAGGCTTGGACTCAGCATTGTGTGGGACATGGAAAAGTGTAGGCTGTTCGTCTTGGCAAATTTCTGTACACCCTACTCAATCAACCATAAGGTGCAGGCATGGCAGCTACACCACAATCGCCAGCCTGACTCCATCCTGGTCTGGTCTCTGACCTGTAACTTCACCCAGCCGTTGGGTGTGATGCTCAACACAGTTCCCTCCTTGCCGATGAGGTTGCCCTCAAACCTCTTGTGGTTGGTGTTGATGATCACCCTGTCAGACAGGAGGTGAGTGCATGATAGTGCGCAAAGTGGTGACAGCGCTGAGAACTGCAGATGCGCACTACACACTGATTTCACCAAAGCCTCAGGGGTGCAAGGCAACAGCTGATGGCCAGATGTGACAGCCATCAGGATTTCAGGAACAGTGAACGTGCAGTGGGGCCTTGCTGACCTGTCCTTGACGCGTATGTCAGATCGAGGTGCTGTACCCGGGTCACTCAGGCGCCGGCCAGCCTCGGACCCCAGCCGCTTCAGTGCTGTGGGGCTACCGCCGTCTGCTGCGGCTCCTGTGCCACCCTGACCACCGGCGCCAGGGGGTCGAAGCACAGCATTGAAAGCCCTCCAGTTACTCTGCACATGGGTTTGAGCAGGTGGTCAAGTAGCACAGGCTGCGTTGATGCAATGGCTTGTGGAGCCAAACAGCATGGCCTGTTGCACGTGTACCAATTGCAGCTGCTGGCAATGCACCAGTAATATCACTGCCAGTATGCTGTGTGGTCACTCAAGTGCTTGTGCATTGCTGTAGCCTCAGGCAGCAGCATAATGGCGTGACTGCCATGTACAACCAGTTGCATTACAGTGACGCACAGCTAGCATTGGCATTGCATGGCACCACTGTTCTGGGCAAGTTGGGCTGATGCCACAACATCAGACGCATGCAGTCTTGCGCAGCATGTTGTGAGCTTGCTCAAGAGCTGATGAAACACCCTCACAGTGGTGCTGTGTGACCTTGTGTTGCTGCACAGCTCACAAGGGGGTCCATGAGGCGACTACAGGAGGCCTGGTGCTCCCTGCTCGCTCATGTGGCTCTGACCCGGGTGTAAATGATCACTTACATCAATAGCTCGTATGATCAGGCACAATGAGACAAAGTGGTGTCCACATCTAACAAGCTGGCAACAAACCCAGACATCACACCGTACCTTGAGGACTCCAACTGCAGCAGTAGCTGCACCAGCACCATCCTGCTGATTCACAGATTGAGCAAAGCTGCTATCTTGCAGGAGCAACTGCACTAATTGGTCGATGCCAGGGCCCTGCAGCAGACATAGCTGTTGTGAGCCTGCACACTTGCTGCTGTCAACCACTGGCCATGGCTAGTGGATTGCACTGCACAGGTCCCACCAACAGAGACTCTAGTTTGGATTTAAACTTACTGAGAGGCCCTGCATCTGCGGGGCTATAGAACTCCTAGTCCCTAGCCCAGTTGCAGAAGCAGGTCTCGTAAACTGGTTGAAGGCAGTCTGCACCCACTGCAGCTCCGCCTGATCGATGATACAAACTGGTCAAAGATCAGGGATTATGCTCTGCAAATCGCTTTAGGCGTACGAAGACCACCATCTGTTGCTTAATCAAGGACAAGAGAAGTGTGTGCTGCTGAGCCAAATAACAGGGCATCAGGACCGAGAGCACATGTGAAATACTGAAAATTTTTGAATAACTAACGGCATTCTGTGCAGCTATCTGATAGTGACACTGACGGTACGGTTACGTTTAACCCAGCTGCTTCCCTGCACATGGCCCGGTGGCTGTTTAGTTCTATATTGTCGAGTGGATGATTGTTGCTCTGTGCTAGTTTTCTTTTCTGTTGGCCGAATGCCCCTGAAGCAGCTCAGCCAGAGCAAGAGGAGGAGGGGGAGCAGGAGGGAGGAGGAAAGAGGCCCCAGATTCTGACAAATATACACTACCACAAGCAACACGAGAAGATATTTAGGCTACTGCTGCAGATAACAAGCAAACCCTACGCCTTCTTAGGTCGATACACTACTGCGACACCTGCTGCTGCTGCTGCCCCTGCTTTGTTATTATTGCAAGTAGCAAGAGAATGGAGCGTTCAGTTCAGTGGGACATGCGGCTTCATGCATTCCCGATCTGCACTATAGGAGCTTGATGATGCATATCCAGTTTGCAAGAGTTCTGCATGTACTGCTGGAGACGGTGTCACAGTTTCAGAAAGGGCTGACCCAGGCTAGAAAGTAAGACGTACTGACCCACCCTGAATGACGACCCACTATCAGAAGGTCATTATTGTGTTGCAGATTGAGGAAATCAGGGCCCCCCGATTAGAGCGAGCAAGTCACTGTAGTGAAACAACCATGCATGGCAACATATCATCATCCATGAGACTGCGGGCAAACACAGAGAGTCGGCTGCCCAGCTCCTTTCCCACTATGCTGCAACTTGGCTACTAGTATTATTTGTACTTCTACTCTCAATTCGGCTTTCTGCACAGTTGCTGTTGCAGGCACAATGCCGAACAAGGATGCCATACCTGATGTTGCTGCCACAACAGCAGCTGCAGCAGCAGCTTGTGGCGTATCAAGTGCAGATAATGACCACACAGCCGCAGGTCACACCCACTTTGCAGCCTGTCTGCTCAGGGTCTTGTAACTGTCCCAACAGGAGAGGACCATAGCCATGCCAAGACAACTGAACAAGCTACCTCCCTGCCGCAGGTCTTGCTGCAGCAGACCTTGCCACAGCAGTAGCACAGTGATGCTAATCATGCTGACTGATGCCCAGCGGTACATGACACAGTGCCAGCGCATTTGCCATAGCATAAGCGCGTCTTGCCTCATGGGTCATTTCCTTTGGCAGTTGTGGAACGCCAGAGGGAGTTGGCTAGGCACGTAACAGTTATCGGATTCCGTCTTCTTCAAGAGAGTGATATGTAGTCTGATCCACGCCTTCCATTTGAGCAGATGTCAATACTACTAGTTGTCATGACACTTCTAATATTGCCGGCCGACTTGGGACTGATATCGACCTTGGACCTGTACCTCTCTGCCGAGGCAGGTTGAAAGCGGACATATCATTTACACAATATGCCGAAACCTCTAGGCAATCGAAGAAGTGTAAAGAGTAGCAGTGTGAAGTCTTCAACAGCCAAGCCCCGGAAGTCAGGCAAAAGCACAGTCAAGCCTACCTTGACGGCTGGACAGCTGTATGATAGAGCACAACAGGCACTAGCGTTTGAGCGATATGATGCTGCGCTGGAATGCATGCGGGATGCTTTGGAGTTGGAACCAGAGAATGTAGAAATTATAGATGCACATGGGGCACTGTTAGCCGAGCTGGGTAGAACAGATGAAGCGCTGCAGGTGATGAGTTCTGTGGCGCCACATAGTGCAAAAGATATGATTGATTCCTGTATACCATCACTCTGCAACACCATCATCAACAGCAGCAACTGCAGAGCAATCGGCACGAGCAGCAGCAGCAGCAGCAGCAGCAGCAGTAGCAGCAGCAGCAAACTGCATTGTACTTGTTGCCCTTCGCGGTGACATGAGCTCACAATGATCAGGATATGTTGCAACTAGCCCGAGTTTGCTGACAGATTGCTCATTGATGCATTTGAACACTAAGCATAATGTCTGTGCAGCCCTACTCATTAATGCATGCTGTCCAGTGTAGGAGCTTCAAAAAGCAGTCCTTCTATCTCCGGAACAGGGCTTTGAGAAATATATGTATCTAGGGCAGCTGTTGCAAGGGGAAGAAGCACTGTCAGCAATGCAGAAAGGAGTGGAGTTGCTGCAGCTGGTACGCATGGTTGCAAACTACAAGCAGCACACTACAGCAGCATGCCTTCTCAAACGTGCTGCCTGAGATTCTGCCAATATCTGTTTGTAGACAGCGTTTTACCTGTCATCTGACACTATAAAAATCACACATGCCTTGGGTTTCCAGGGCATTGCGACAATATGCTCCATTGATATCCTGCTGCTGCTGCTGTAGGATTTTGAGCAGGCTAAACAATCGGGTGAAACCAGCCAAGGTCTCAGCAAGCGGTTGGCAGCAGCATTTTGTTCGCTGGCAGAAATGAAGATGGCTTTAGCCGACGACATAGCAGCAGTGAGTGCGCTGTTAGGGGTTGGTTCCAGGGCAGATTCGCTGCAGTGTTTTGCAGGCAGCATCAGCTGCATCAATGTACGTATCCTTGTGATCACATCACCTGACCACTCAGCACTCCACTTGAACAACAGATAGGTTGCAGAAATTGAGGTGTCCTGGAGCAGTCGTGGTGAATCGTACCGTGCTTACCAGGGCAGCCATGACTCCTGACCCTCCCTGGCCCATCAGGGACCTCATGCTCTGCACTTGGCATGCTTTGTACCCTCATCACTCCAGGAGCAGTACAGCACAGTTCAGTTGTGCTGTTGTGCTGGCGTGTCAGGTGTGTGGCGAGGCGGAGGCGCTGCTGCATCAGGCGGGCAGTGCAGACCCAGACAGCCCTGAGCCCCTGCAGGCGCTGGCCAGCTTGCGATATGAGCAGGGGCGTGCTGATGAAGCACTGCAGCTGCTGAAGCAGAGCATGAGCAGATGGTTCAAGCAGCAGGGGTCAGAAGAGGAGGAGGAGGAGCAAGAGGACATGGAGGAGGTCGTTGGGTCAGAGGTGGGTGGAGGGTGTGTGCCTGTCATTGCATTGGGCCATCAACTTGATGAGAGGGCTGGTGTCAAGGTACAGTGTGGGTCTGCACTGATGGTTGGGTAGTTTGAAGCCCCAGCTGTCAGAGGTATGCCAGATGCAAGTGTTTGTGGCACAATGAGCAAAGCAGCAAGCGAGGTCATACAGGGGTGAGGCATGGTGCTGTAGCAATTCCTGCTGCCTGCAGGATGAGTTCAAAGTTCCTAAGAAGCCCACCACTATGAGTGAAGAGGAGCTGGATCAAGATCAGGGGGGCAGGGATGCAGGGTATGAGACAGATGAAGAGGAGGAGGAGGAGGAGCAGGATGACATCCCATCATATGAGTTCAGGTTTGAGTGTGCCAAGATGTTGCTGGAGTTGGATGACACCACAGAAACAGCAATACAGGTGGGGAAGGTGGAATGTGTTGCAAATAGGATACATGACGGCGTTTTCGACGTTGAATGAGAAGACAGTCACTTGAAGGTGTCAACAGGTTCAAGTTGGTGGTTGACCTGCTGCTGTTGACATAACTGCTTGTCCATGTCCCATGCTGTCTTGTCTGATGACAGGCAAGCATGTGCTGGTCATGTGACTAAACAATGACTGCAGTCATTAATTGACGGCCCATCTGCTGCCACAGGTGTTGGAAGACCTCATAGCAGAAAACGACAGTGTTCCTGACGTTTGGCATATGCTGGGCCTCAGTTACTACAGTGGTGGCATGTTGACAGAAGCTGCAGAGATCTGCCAGGCTGGCATGCAATTGCTGCAAAAGCAGCAAGTAGCCCCAGAGGATGACATTGCGATATCATTTCTGGACTTGCAATCAGCAATACAAGAGGCACAGGCTGCAGAGACAGCACCAGCCCAATGAGTCACCAAGCTACATCCAACCCATGAAGCGGGAAACCATATGCATGTATTTGATGAAGCATCCAGTACGGCGCGTGATATACATCTCCGCTGATCACTGTCACTGGTTGTTAGATGGCGTCCAAATCATGCATACAGCCTCATACCAAAGCCATAGACTATGTTTGGCGCTTTGACAAGTCACCGTACGTGTTTCACTGTACTGTTGCCTGTACATGTCAACTGTACAGTAATGCACCGGTCTACCGTGACAGTTTCTGCACACAAAAGTTCACGGTAAATCACGTTTTACGGTAAACCTGAACAGCGTGAAAACGGGCCTGCAGGCTGAACTTACGGTGGATCCTGTGACTGTTACTTGATATCAAGGGACTAGGGCACAATCTGGCTCAGGTATCAACACAAAAGCATCCAACATGCTAACGACCCTTCTTAATGACACAGAATCATTGCTGTAGCTTGCAAAGCAGCTACGTGCTGCTCTGTTGCTAGCCCATGTGATGCATGACTGGTGCTTCCCTGCATGCTGTTTGGCCCTGCTGCTTGAATAAGTTGGTGATGCTTAGCTGTTTGAGGCCTACTTTGTGCATTTTCTTGGCTTCTACAGCAGAATAATGGCTGCCTCAAGGTATCTTGTTGCGAACCTGCTGCATGATTACCGTAAAAGTACTCCCTGGGGCTTTGGGGTTCACGTTAACGGTGTTTGGAGCACATTTCTCCCCTGTACAAACTGTTTGTACACTGCTTTTCACGGTATATCGGGTTTTACGGTAAAAACTGTCACGGTAAATCGGTGCATTACTGTAGAGGCTTCTGCCAGCAATAGCCTGCTTGTCTGCCGCGATTGCTTTTAATAGAGGCCCAGCAGGTTAAAGGCTATTACAAACCATATTTAATGGATATGGTGCGGTGAGGAGTTGATGTGTGACAAGCTGTTGCACAAGCTTCCACGGCTTATGCGGTAAGTTATCATTACACATGACTATGGCACTACAGCACTACACACATGTCAGATGGGGCCTGATGATGTTCACTTGCAATGGCTTTGCGAGTCGATGCTTACCTGTTCTCACGCCTGTACCCCTACTTGCTCGCAGCACGCAGTCACACACCCATCATGGAACAAGCCCTGGCAATTGGCAATTCGCCCTTGCTTCGTGAGCATAGCAGGATGTGCCAAACAGTATACCATGTGTGCGATATCGAACGAATCGTACTGTGGTGCCACTTTTGCTGCGCCGCCAAGAAGTGCTCGGGATGACGATTCAGTCATACTGAGCACTTCTTGGCGGCGCAGCAAAAGTGGCACCACAGTAGCAGCAGCAGCAGCAGCATGATGATGGAGGAAGCAGAGTGTATCATGGCAAATTTGAGACAACAGCAGGAGCGTGTGAGGGACTACGAGACGAGGTCGAGGTCAGCCATGCGCCCTCTAACCCAATCATCATGCAGGCGCTGGCACATGCCAGCATTGATGTGTGACACACAGCAGCTGCAGGTGCTTGACCTGCTGAACTGTTCAATCAAGGTAGCAGAAGGATGTGCATATTGTCTGAAGTTTGTGTCGATAACAACAGCAGGCCAGCAACAGCAATGCAGCAGCAACGAGTCAGTAGAGCAGGTGTATCACCCTGCACTCAACAAACTCATGATTGCTCAGCAGAAGGGCTGGCAACAGCGACATCAGCAGCAGCAACAGTGGCAGCAATCTGTTTGGGTGGAAATGATCCACAGGAGTGTGTTGCAGCAGCTCAGACAGGCTCAGCGCAAGCTACATGCAGTCGAGGAGAGTATGGGTACCCTGTTTATCCACTTGACACAGCCATCAGCAGCAGCAGCCAATCTAGCAGCAGCAGCAGCCAATCTAGCAGCAGCAGCAGCGGCCGGTTTCTGCTGTGCCGAATGCGGCGGCATGGATGCAAAAGACTGGCGTCCTGCTGGAGGTGGGTACACCAGCAGCTGTACTACCTACTAGGCAGTTGGCTGCCTTGACCACAGAGTCACTGATACATTGTTGATGTAGTTACACAGCCGCTCATCCTTTCCCAACTCTTGTATTATGTTGACAAGTTCTGATGAGGTACAGCCTGTCGATGACATTGAAACCGCACCACCAGCCCTGCTGTTGTACATCTGTCATTCCATGCTATGGAGTGTTGAGTGTTGCTGCCCCTGACGCCGCTTGACACTGCACTGCAGATGACACAGATGCAATGCTTTGCGATCCATGCTACCAGAGCGGGCACAAAGAGAAAGGGTCCAATACAACGCAGTTGAAGAAGCTCACACTGAATTTCGAGCAGCCTTCGGGTGTCAAGACAGCTCCCAAGGCAGCAGCAGCACCAAAGTCTCCAGCAGCAGCTGCAAGGTCTGCTTCTTCTTCTGCTTCTCGTTCAGCCCCAGCAGCAGTAACAGCAGCAACAGTAAGGCTTGCCAATGGACCCATGGAAGCAGCCAAATTGACAGCTGCAGGCGTTACCACCTCGCCAAGGCAGTCGGTGGCAGGCACAGGCCGAAGGGCAGCCAGTGCTGCAGCCAAGCGGAAGTTCGGAACCAATCTGACAAATGTAGCAGCACCACAAGGGTCAGCAGCAGCACTTGATCAGTCCAACGCAACTTGCAAGAGACGATGTGCACCGAGGACCACGTCGATTCGTGGCAAGGGGTATTATGCCCAGCTGGATGGAGGTGTTTCTCCCTACTTGGCCCTGTGGAGTTCATCTGTCACGTGGAGCTGGCAACCCAAACGCGAGACTCAGTGAGGTCAAGCCAGGCAGACCGTCCAAGTGACAACAGCTGTGAGATGTCAACCATCCAGGCCAAGTGCACCTGTACTCCAGGCATGGACACAGTTTGGCTGGTGTACGCCCTTCTATCAAAGCACAGCTGAGACTGCTCAGATGTCAAAAGTCAATTTCTGAGTGTACGTGATCCCTGCCTTCTCACTGCCTGTTTTGACAGCTGGTGTGTGAGGCGAGCAGTAGTGGTGTCCAGCTTGCTTGCTTGGGCAGCCAGATCACATCCTCTTTTTTTGGTGGTGTGTGCTCACCAGCAGTGAGGCAGGTTGTCAATGCTCTCTCTGGTAGTTCAGGTGCTACATTGACAACAACACTCAATGCTGCAGCAAGGGACACTGCCACTAGCTGCAGCAATCTGATTGATGCATCTTCATCAGCTGTATTGGGTGCTACGGCCTGGTGCATGTACACAGCTTCAGCTGTACAGCTTCAGACCGTGCAGTGATTATCGCGTTGGATCCCGATAGCAGCCTGGTGCCTGTCAACTGGACAGAATCTGACCCTGTTTCAGACCCTCTTCAGCAACCAGACTGCGCTGAAGGACAAGCTGCAGCCAGTGACCTTCAACGGTACAGTAACAAGCATGCTGGCTACATCAGGGGGGGGGGTATGTCATGCACATGATGCATGAACTGGTTCATGCACAGCGGTCAGTCAGGCACATGATGCATGAACTGGTTCATGCATGACGGGTCAGTTCATGCATATGGTGCATGAACTGGTTCATGCACAGCGGTCAGTCAGGCACACTGACTGATGCATGAACTGGTTCATGCACAGCGGTCAGTCCGGCACCTGATGAATGAACTTTTATAAACACTTTTATATACATTACTTTTAATGATAAATAAAGCGGTAATTGTGTGCTGTTGTTTGTCCTCATATCTTATCTACCCTTGTACTTGGCTTCTTGATGCTTGCGGTGGGTGCATTGCATTGCAGCTGCAGTGCATCGCCGCATCGGCAGCAGACGCATCAAGATATGTTCTGCTGATGCCGACGAAAATGATTGACAGCATCTGCTGTAAAAGCGCTCAGTCAACTGGGCACTGTTGTTATCAAATTGTCTTGGCGAGATCGTCAAGGTGGATCAAGGTGGTAAACAATTGTACCTGCACATGCAATGAACTTGGACTACATTTGAGCTCAGCGTTTCACTGCCTAAACGAGGAGGCGAGGTTCCGGACATCTCCCACCATCAACCACAAGAGCCAATTGGAAAGATGGCCCCCGCTGTATAGCAATAGCGAGTGCAAATAGTTGTTGGGGCCTTCACTTCGCACCCTTCGCTCTCGCAAACTGAAACTGCTGTATCATCTTTAAGAACTTTAGCATGTAAGTATATATAAGTTTATCGATAACCGTCTGCTGTCGAATAGCCCTGTACATGCTGGTGCGGTACACAGACAGTACAGCGAATGTCGGGCCCCAACGGGCAGAAGTCGCCTTGCAGGCTCTTAAGCACACCATGAGCTAAGACAGAGTATAGGACGCTAGTTTAATTACTAATACCGCCTTATTGTATATGTCCATCACTGTTTCACCCCTTGACAAGGGTCAACGTGCATGTACTGCTGTGCAATCACTGTGCAGGCTCCAGCAGAACGAATAACTGCCGCGTTCAGCACAGAGTTGCGCAGGAGGCATTTCAATTGCACAGTACTCAAATATGAGGCAGTAACTGCTTATTCGCAGCTTGAGCTTGATTCCAGCTTGCAACAGCAAGCAGGATGGATGGGTTCCATGGCAGTCCTTATGCATCACCTGGGCAAGCACAGCCTTTGCTCCATGGAGGCTCCAGCCAGTACTACGACTCAGGTACATGCGGTTGATTGATACTTAAGATCAATAGTGTGTATGGGCCTCTACCCCAGTAGTAACTGTTCTCTTGGCTGTGTGGGCTGCCCAATGTTTTGAGGCTGTGATGCATCAGTGGTCCCTTGTTTGACCAACGGAGCTATCTGTCACCCACATCAGCACTGTCTGTGTTGAAGGACTGGAAGATGACGAGGTGCAGTTGCGAGAACAGCACTCATCCTTCCGTATGGGGGCAGGACAGCGGCTGCGGCGCAGTACGAGCAAAGCAGCAGCAGCCTCTGGCAGCATTAGAAAGGGCAGGCGTCGTTGGATGGACAATGGTGAAGATGATGCATCAGCAGATGTTGGGGATGTGACAGACCTGATCCCTGCAGGCAGGCCTGAAACTACAAACACTGGCCACATAGTGCGCATGAGGAGAGGGGAAGCATGGAGCAAGTTCTTGGCTTATGAGGCATGCTGCCAGGTTGGTGCCTGAAGCTGGGGGGTCACAAGAGCATTGCTGTGGGTCTGTGCCACAGGCATAGAAGACTGACCCCTCCCTTCATATTAGTTATGGGTGTCAGCACAACACAAGCAGACTAAAGCAAGGGTAATTCACTGATGTGCAGGTGTGCATGAGGGAGGGCGCTCAAGGTGTACAAGAAGCAGCTTACTTCTTGAGTTCAGGCTGTGAACCACTGCGCACAGGCCTCTCGATAACCAACTTGCTCCTGCCACAAGTCCTGGCCAGTCACATGGCAACTGCTATAGGATCAGGCAATGCTGCCATAGACCTTGGGAATGAGATTCACTGGGATGATTTCGACGCTGATGACCGGCAACTGAGTGCGGCTGCCTTCATGCACCACATGAGTGTGATGAAGGTGGGCGCTGATACAGAAGTTTGCACCAAAGTTGTGAACAACAATGCACAGGAGCACCTCTTGTGCCTCCGCAGCATTGCCGTCACCAAATCAGACAACAGCAGTAGCTAGAGGTGAAGCTCTCAGACTGCTTGTGCCCGCCCTGCCACGTGGCTGTGATGCCTGTTGCACGACACTGCATATGCCTTCTCACAGGAATAGCAGCCCTTGTGTTTATTGCGACTGTCAAGCAGGTTCGTGTGGCTCGCTTGGAGCTACCCAACACAGGCAGTGTCCTCTCACGGTTGGTCTGTCGGAATCTGGACTACAGCAAAGTCACAGTGCACTTTAAGCTCATCCCTGTCGACCTCAGGGCACCAGTGGACGTCCCGTTCAGGCTGCGCAAGGATGGTGCTGTGCTACCTGGCTCGCCCATGTTTGACCTTCAGCCAGATCACCACCAGAATGAGGCAGTTCTGGAGGTCATGCAGGGAGGTGAAGTGCTGGCAAGGTGCGGCAAGCTGTGCCCTCTGCTAACAGCATCTTCATGAGGAGCCAGCAACATGTATAAGTATTGTAAGCAACATCTCAAAATGAGCTCACAGTCCCCGGTAACCCTGCCAATAATGAGGCAGACTTGATTATCCTTTGCAGGGGCAAAATCACCTGCAAGCGGCTGTGGCAGATTGGCATGGAGCACTCACCTGGAGAGGAGGAGGAATCTGAGGATGATGACAGTGACTCAGACGTGTGTGCAGGAACTCCCAAAGCCCCCAAAAGCATATGCGGCTGGCTGAAAGGTCCTGACATGCAGCTCAGTAGGAACAGTGCAGGGCTCTGGGTCAATGTGTTTGACAGTAGTCCAACTCCTGGCCGTGTTCTGCTGATGGTGCAACGCACACAACGCGAGTTGCCCAGCACTGAAGGACCTAGGGAAGAAATAGGCAGCAGCAAGGGTGTGCTCAAGGTCAGCAACTGCCAGGCATACGATTACATTTTGCTGGCGGCGCTGAAGGCACAGGTCAGTTGTGCCAGAGCTGCAGCGCTGCATAGCGCTTTGTTTGTGTGGCTGATTGAACCACAGCACAGCTAGAGTAAACACCACAATCAAGTGCATCACTCGATATTGCTTGCCTGGTAGGCACTAGCTGGCTGTTATGTCACTTGAAGAACACTGAGCCTCGTTAAAGGCTGTTGATTGCAGCACAGTGAGTCTTTGCCCAAGCGGCTTGAGCAGCGAGTGGCAGTACCATGAGCAGCTTACGGCTGTTGTCAACTGTTCAGACACCTGCGCGGGGTTGGGGCTGATTGCTCTTCCGTTTCTATCCTGCTCAGATGGTGCACTGCTGTGTACCGCTACCTGCAGGGGTGCAGCGAAAAGCGGCTGGAGGTTACTGGTGAATGGGCCTGGCTGCTGCAGGCTTTTGCCAACCAGTATGGCGTGCGCCAACACTATGCAGTCATGTCTCACCTGCGCTGGGTGCTGCGGCCAGGTGTTGCCAGTGTGAGCCAGACATGTTTTGACCTGCTGGCACGCCAGATGCGTGGATTGCTGGAGCAAGGAGCTCAAGGAGGTCTCACACAGCACGAGGTCTGCAAGGGCGTTATGATGCCACAAAGGAGGGGCTGTACAACCCCCTGCCTTGTGCACACCCCCTGCCTCAAACAACGTTGTGGAAGCACACAGTGTGGAGCTGCAGCTGAGGATTGCTGACCCCATTTTTTGCTTGATTGGACTGCTGAATATTCATCAATGTCTCTTGAGAAAGTGCCGCTGCCCTGCTGGCCTGTACTTTGATTGCAGTCCACAATGCTCAACAAGATCAAGGGCGACACAGAGGAGCTACTCAAATTGGCATTTGAGAACTACTATCTGCTGAGCAGCGCAGCCCGCAAAGGCATCATGGATGGTGTCTGCAGCCCCACGCCCGGCCAAAATGAGTTCCCTCCCATGGCACTTGTGGCTGGTGTGCAGCTGTTCGAAGCCATGAGAGATGTTTTCCATCCAAGAGATGTTGAGTGGCTGGGTGACAGGTTCAGAATCGCGGCCAAGGGGCGATGGAGCAGATTGGCAAGCCTTTGTGATGACGGTGCACAGCCGGTGAGGGTTCAGTGGACCTAAATAGCAGAGTATTGCAGAGCAGCCCCTCCCAATGTCTTTGATGCACCATACAGGAGGGTCTGCTGGTTGTGGCAGGCAAGCACTTTCCTGTCGAGCCGGTTCTGGTGGCCCAGCTTAATGTGGATATGCCCTTGCAGGATAACACATCCCCGCTGATGACTGGTACAGCACCACTGCGACAGCACATCGCTTCGTCCCGAGCACAAGGTTCACCAGCAGGCAAAGCCAGTCAACTGTACTCTAAAGTAATCAGAGTGGCAGCGGCCATTCAGCATGTGAGTGTTGCAGGTGCTGCACAGTGCGCTCAAACTAATGCAATCCTTGTCCTGCCCTTGGAAACTACAGCAGGTACCCATGCCCAGCCGGTTGTTTTGAGGTTGTTTGCATTGTTCATACCATTACAGGACTTGGAGTATGACCGCAGGCTGCAGGATGTGCCACGCCTTCTTCCCAGCTCATTGAACCTGCCTGGCATCACTGCAGCAGAGTATTGTGCCAACTATGTTCACCAGCTGCGCACAGTGCTAGCACAGTCCCCACCCAATCAGCCAACAGAGACGGCCATAGACATGCTAGTTGCGGTAGCGCAGCTACAGCGGTGAGTCTGGTCAGCTGATAAAGGCGAGACATACTTGCACTCTCCTGTCTGTTTGGGTCTGCTGGCTGTCATGAAGTGTACAGGTCAGCAGGGAGATGACCCACTAGTGTTACTTGGCCAATACAGCAGCAGTTGGCTCACACTATCTTGCTGCCCGCAGGTACCTGGATGAACATGGTTTGACTGTCCCGCGAGGTCAACCAGGCTGCATAGATGCACTGGAGCTCTTTGCCCCACATGTACGCAGCTGGATTACCAACAGTCAAGAAACTCTGTGTTCAACATGCCGCAGCTTAGAGGCCACAACAGAACTTAGCTCATTGGCGGCAACAGCAACACAGGTGAGCAGCCCTTGTAGGAAGCCCGCACAGCATGATTCTGTTGCACCAGGGCATCAACAGCCTGGTATTCCATTGTTGTATCGCATTCCACACAGCATGATCAAACTTTCATGAGTTCATTGCTGCAATTTCTCAGACAGGCTGCAGCCGTCAGACTGTCCTGCCATCATCCCAGCTTGTGACAGTTGTGGAGCTTGCTGGCTTTCTGCTGTGCAGGAGGCACCACCCTTGGGCAGCAGTGAGGAGGGTGGAGTAGCCCCAATCTGTCATGAAATGCTGCGCCATATAGTCAATGAGATGCACCGCTACGAGCGTGTCATAAGCCACTGGCCCCTGTTTGGTCCATACCTGGAATCAGCACTGTGTCTGGTGCTGCGGGCCATCGTTGCTGCTGTCAGCCGGCAGTGTGGTATGACTTGTGTACGTGGAGGGGCATCAGACACAGCGCTGAAAGGCGGCAGCCCATACAAAGGCAACCATAGACACACAGGATCATCAGGAGCTGCAACACCAGACTTCAGGTCAGTGGCATGCTCTGAATAACTCCATTATTGCTACTGTGCTGAAGCTGCCAGTGTTAGGCCGCAGTCGTGTGACCGGGAAGATGAGGTAGCTGAGATTTGGAATGGACTTGGGGCCGTGGCAGCTTGACAGTTGTGCAGTCACAGGTCAGGATCACGTGGACAATGACTCAGTATAATCTGCTGATATAGGAGCAGCCGCCACCCTGGCAACATGGCCCAGTGGGCTTGGTCCCGTGACAGTCCCCGCAAGGCTGCCTTGCACAGTGCTGCACCACGCCTGCTTCTGATGGTCCGTGAGGCAGTGCTGCTCAACTCACTGAAGCGGCTCATGGTGGCGGTGCCTATTTATGAAGCCAGCATCAACAGGTGGAGTGGAGGGCATACTCTGCCACCAGGCCCCATCAGTAACATGGCACCTGAATTTTCTGGCTACGAAGATATTGCACCAAGTGTTGGGGCCCAATTTGCTCAGGTGCGATTGTTGTGTCCAATATTCAAGTGTCGCAGCTGCCACCTTGCCAGGCCATGATGGATGGCCCAGCCTGTACTGTTTCTTGTTCATGCATCACATGTTTTCCCAATAGGGTGCATGTCAGTCACAACAGGCCTCAACCCACTGAAGGAGGTTGGCTCTCACCTCTGGTGCGCGTCACAGGTCGTGAAGGAGTTGCGCACAGAGTACTCATCGGGTGTAGCCAGCACCTGTCAGCGGATGTCAGCAGCCCTGTCCGTCAGCACCAGCACCAGCATATTCACACTGCTCAATCAGGCCAAAGTGGCATCAGCCCAGGCTGGAAGTAACATGACACAAATGCAGCAGCAGGCCATGATTGGAAGTCTGTCAGGTGGCATGTTCAACTGCCTCAGAGAGGTGCTTTGCAACCTGGCAGCTGCCTTGGACAGCCGGGTGTTTGTGGCAGTGGGGCGTGGTTTGTGGGACTTCATAGGCAGAGACCTCCTGGACTTTGTAGAGAACTTGCAGGTGGGTACTCTGATGCTGTGCTTGCCAGCTACAACCATGCACCAGCTAGCTGCAGCCTGGTGTATGCATGGTGTTGACTGACCACCTGTTGCAGACAAGGGCCTGTACCTACGATAGCGCTAGTGCATGTGCCTCATCACCCTCTGCATGCTTGTTGGCGCAGGAGGGCAAGGACAACAGGTGCGCCTGGCGCACTCGCCAGAATGCGCAGTTGCTGCTGGAAGAGGTGAACGGATTCTTCAGGTCAGCACTGGTGTCAGCCATGGAGCATGTGCTGCAGGAGCGGGACCTGGCATTGCCATTACACATTGACGCAACACAGAAGCTGCTAGCAGGCAATACCACCGCGCTTAATATGAACTTCACACCCTTCTAAGCTGTGCCGCCTCCTCAACAAAGTATGTGCAGACAGGTGGTGACTGATGCTATTCAGTCAAACGATATTTGATCCAGCAATTCTGATCAGGAATGTTGCAGTTGGAGGCTGCTACACCTGATGCACTGCATTGGGTCAACTGTACCAGGATGCAGATTCTGAGCAGGGTCACTTGGGGCGCAAAAGCTGCTTGAGAAACAGCTGCAGCCTTGTGAAAGCACGTTCTGACTTTGTTATTGTGGTCTGTCAGCTGCATACAACCTATTGAAAACCCTCTCAGGCTGAAATGTATGTAGCAGAGGGCCCTTTGCCTCATAGAGGGTGAAGAGTGAACTTTGGTGCCAAGGCTTCTCATAGATAGTATAAGTTATAGATAGCATCTATATGGCAGACCTGCATGGAGAAGCTGAGGAGCAGGGGGGGGGGGGTCATCATAACCAAATGTGGGTATATGCAGACAGGCAGTCAGGTGAATGCACGCAGCTCAGGTAGGCTATGGGTGTTCTTTTTGGTGACTTGTGGCTTATGAAAGATACCGTAACTTTTGGCAATGCATATCCAAGTCACACAGCGTTATGGAGCTCTGCGCCAGTGCTGTGCTAGTAGCAGTCCCACGTGCGCGGCACATTCAGCGGGCAGGTGCTCGAATGTTGATGATTGATCATATGATTAATATATATATATTGACGTCTGAACCAAGCACATGGTATAAGTTCGCGAACCGACCGGAGGTTTACTTGCTGCAGCACTGCCGCGACTTGATGCTGACTGGGAATCACTGATTGTTTGGAGCCACTGCAGCGTTGTTGGAACAGCCAGCCTCGTGCTGCACTTCAGCACCGCTGCATTACGGCTTCAGCACATGCTGCACTGCAGGTTACTAACCCGTAGGAAGTTGAAACGTCGTTTAATTTGCAAGTTGCTTTGTTTGCAAGGCCCTTTGTGACCGAGCTCAGCCCTCCGAGAAGAACAAAACCGATGCTTAATACATGCTAATACGAGCTTCAATACGTGCTATTCAGCACTCAGTCATGCATAGCCACTATATATTGCTCATACATCGTACATATATGTGTATGCGCTGTGCCGCGCGGCACATGTGCCTTGACTGTACATGGAGCCGCCGAGCAGCAGGCTCAGCAGTACTACTAGTGCTTCTCTCTGGGCCCGGCCAACTGGCAGCGCTGGACATTGTGGCGTCCTATTAGACTGTAGTACCTCACTTGGAATTGCTCAAAAGTCTCATCCTCCTGTGCTAAGCCTATCCTTTTCCGAAAGCCGCATGCATGCAAGAAAAGGTGAATCAGACCGCGAACGAACACTGTGATAAGAGAAGGAAAGGTTTTACCCTACCATCGAGTGGTGACCACTGTGTCAGTGGCTTAGGCGTACGCACGCTCAGCATACGTTCAGGTGCTGGATTCATCAAGCTTTATGACCATGTACAGCGTCAGGGTCATGCTGCACGCGCCAGATAGTGTAGCTAGCAGTTCTGTGTCGGCACCTGCTCAGCAGAAGCTTGCTGACTGAGTCAGCTGTGCCATCTCGCTCTCGTCAGAATGGAAAATGCAGTCCTACGTCATTGCCTTCCCCCAAGAGAAAAAATGGTCAGGTAGTACCAGCGCTGGTACATGAAGTTTGTTCAAATTCATCTGTCATGAATGCATGGCATGGAATTGAGAGATAACTCAGAGTCAGCCACTGCACTGTTCTTGACAGCGCACAGGCCAACAGGCGCCCTAGCTGGCTGCGACAGCCCTCTGTCGGCCGTGCTGCCTACGCTGCTGCTGTTGTTGCTCCTGCTGCCTTTGCTGCTGTTGAGCATTATGTTCCTGCTCTGCCTCAAGAAACTGCAGCGCATCTGCCTTTGTGATGACATCTATCTGGCTGATGCGGTTTGCATGGATGACTCCATACACCTTGTCAGCTTCTGACACAATCTGCAGCCAGAAGCCAAGAGACACAAAACGTGGAGGTTAAAACAGCTGTTCCGGACATTTGCAGCAAGAAAATAGCTAGCGTCAAGAAGAAGACTGTGCGCTACATGTGTTCATCTGGCAGTGGATAAAACATACCTCAACAGCACTTGGAAAGACCATTGATAGGGCAGCAACACATACTGCAGCAGAAGCGGCAGAGGCAGCAAAACCCACAAAGCAAGTGTGAATCACCACCACCAGCCCGGCACCCTCACCTGGTGGTGGAAAGTTGTGACAATGAACATGGCTGGATTGCGCTCGTCATCTGCCTGCTTCCTCAGCAGCTTGGCCACTGTGGTCCTGTACTGCGGGTCCAGCGCTGCATCAATCTCATCAAAGAGGTAGAAGGGCGCAGGGTCGCACCGCTGGATTGCAAAGATGAGCGCCAGCGCCACCAGTGTCTTCTGCCCTCCTGACAGCAGCTTCAGGCTCACCGTCTCATTACCCCGGCTGAAGGCAACGCGGACCTGCACGCCCCCGCCCCAGGGCAGCCAGGAAGGGGAGTGTCGGTTGGTGGCGACCATGGAAGTGGCTGAGGCATCTTGACTGAGCAGAAGGGTGAACTGCTGATCAGTGATGCTGGTTTGTGCCTATGAAGTTCAAGGTCTGCATGTTGATGTGACCTGGACAGCACAGGCAGCAGCCATATTGTGTGAGCAGGCACCTCAGCACAAAGCCCTGCGGCCCCTCACCTTGACACCGCTGTACTTGTCCAGCACGCCCCCACCAGCTGCCTCGGGCTCATTGCTGTCACCCTCTTCATCATCATCATCATCCCCCTGACAGCACGGCATGACAGGTGCAGGGGCATCACAGTGACAGTGGCTGGAAACAGGCTGGCTTTCTGAAGCAGAGACACAATCAGGGAGTGAAGGGATTACTTGCAGCTCCATTGATAGCTGCCATGTCATGTTGATACGGTCAACAGGGTGCTGCTGCCTGCAAGTAGTGCTTGTAGGTTTGTTCGCCACCTACCGCCCGCCTCCTCTGCATGACCAGCTCGCCTTTTCCTCCGGGCACAAGCTCAGCAAACACCTCCCTGAAGTTCTTGGCCACGCCCTTAAATGTGCGCTCTATAGCCTCGTTCTTCCGCATGTCCAGGGCAGCTATCAATTCATGGATCTTCGTATCTGAGGCACATAACAAGGCATATCGGGAGCAGGCATCCACTATTGCACCACTGGCCAGCAAGCTGCACAAAGCCACCATATGCTGCATGACGCAACACATGAGCAAGGGCTGCATGTAAGGAACCCAAGCCAGACCTACATAAGATCATGTGCATCAGTTGCATTCAACACCAGCATCGTCCTCCAGCTGCAGCTGCTTCTTTGAACCTACCTGATTGCCTGATTTCCGCCACTCTGCGTGTGAGCTCTTCCCTCTGCTCAGTGAAGTTTGTGAACTGGTCCAGCGCCTTCTTGTTCACATGGCTGTACTTGAGCAGCTCTGATTGTGCCTTTTTGAGGGCAGAGTGAAGCTCCTGCAAACAGTGATAATACTGCACTGTCAACCCCTGTGTGCAGCTCAGGAAGACGATGTCTACTTCATCAGCACCAAGACTGATGAGCATGCATGCTTATGGGATGTTGCTGCTACAGTGAGCAAAGCTGCTGGGCGTCACTTGCTCATCAAGACCTCGTTCAGCAGTGGTTGCTGTTGTTGCCGCACCTTCTGTCCTTTGCCCTGATACTTCTCAAACACCTCCGCACTCAGGCTACCCAGATCCCTGATTTTGCGTCCCAGGTCCTCACAGCGAGCCACCAGCTGTGCCTGACGCGTGTCCAAGGCAGAGGCAGCTCGTCCCTCCTCAGCAGCAGCAGCAGATCCAGCAGCAGCAGCATCACGCAGCGCCTGACAGCTGCTTGTCAGCTCACGAACCTGAAACAGCAGATGACAGCAATTCTCAGCAGCCAGGTGAACAGCTGGTGGTAGTGACTCTGCATGCTGACTACAGCAATGACCAAACCTCCTCTTCCTCCCGCACACCAACACAGCCAGAGCAGAGCGATTCTTATCTGACATGCCCTGAGCCACACGCATACCCTCTTGCTGACTTCATCACTCTTGCCCTCCACTGCTGCGAGCCTGCCCTCCAGGTCAGTCAGCGCTGCCTCAGCTCGCTGCAGGTCCTGCTGCAGTGCTTGCAGCCCTGACTGGTCAGCAGTGAGCTCTGGATTGGTGCTGGTGCTGCTGAGCTCCTCGGCACGCTTCAGCAGGTTGCTGTTCAGACGGGTTTGAAGCTTGGTCACCTGGCTTTGAACCTGTGTATGCACACAAGGGCAAGGAAATCGCCACATTGGGCAGATGGTGATGCCAGGTGCACAGCCTAGTATGCAGACTGCAGATAAATTCTGCAGGCACCAAATATTTGCAACAACTCAAGCAGGGTGATGTGTCGGCTAGTGCTGTTCTTCAGCAACTTTATATCCTGCGATCACTAGGTGACATTGCAGCTGACAAGTGTCCCTGCCCTGACAGTTGACTGTGACAGCACATGTTGCACGTGCCAACTGCAATGTGCTGTTGCCTGTGCCACGACCCACTTCTGACCTGGTTCCTGGCCTTCTTGGCCTTGCTCAGCTCCTGTGTCAGCTGCTCAATGGTTGGCTGCAGCTCTGACAATTGCCGGCGCTCAGCAGCAGTCAAGGCAGTAAACATGTCCGTTCCAAGCTCAGCCTGACAAGAACGACCACACAAGGTATATTGTCAGCAGGGCAGGCAGGTGGAAGAGTGTTGGGAGTCCAGGTGATTACGGGTGATTACGGAGAAAACCATGCAGGCACCTGCTGGGCTACAAGATGTTGCACAGCAGAGTTGGGTTGTGTCTGTGTACACTAGGGATGTATGCTGTGCTGGGGACTGGGGCTCAGAGTGATGGTTGAGGTGATCACAACCACCGGTGAAGTGCAAGTCAATTAACCCCCACCTGTGCTGCTGCAGTCTGCCTGTTGAGATCTTCCAGCTGTGCAGTTGCGGCTTCTTGCCTGCTGCAGACACCTGCCAGCTGGCCCTCCAGGTCACGCTTATCTGCCTTGGCTGCCTCAACAGCATGCTTGGCCTGATAGGCAACAGCAAAAGGGCAGTTGATTCAAAAGCCAAGGTACTATCACCCGTCTTCAGCACAAAACACAACTACATGTAAAGATTGCATCTGAAGACAACATAAGCATGTTGGCACAATAACAATTTCTTCGCCAAATACCAGCAGTTGAGATTCTAACTCTCCCGACCCGGTGACTTCACAGCAGTGTTGATATGCTGCAGCACGTAGCGCTCCGATATGCAGAAGAAACGAGCATGCCCCACCTTTGCCAGCTGGTTCCTGAGGCTTCGCTTTTTCTCTTCTGCGGCTGTCAGCTCTCCCAACAGGTTGAGGATTTCTTGTTCTGCCAGGTCAGCTTTTTTACTGGCCTGATCTCTGTGGTCCTGCAGTCGCCTCACAGCCTCCTCAAGCTCCTTGTTCTGTGTGAACACAGGATACAACAACACCAGAACTAACAGCAGTGAGAAAAGTGCATCATCTAACGTTGTGCTTGGGGTTGAGAAAGGGTCTCAGAAGCCACAGTACGAATATGTCTTGATGTGCTTGATTGGAGTCCGAAGAGTAATCTGAGCCCCCAGACCAAGTGACATACCAGCCAGAAGGGAACCTAACCATGTCATTCTGCCTTGTGCATTATAAAAGGCCTGCCTGGTCCCGTGGCAACCAGGAATCGTACCCACCCGTTTGTGCGTGTGTATCTTGCTTCTTGCTGTGTTGACGTAGCCTCCGCTGATTTGTCCTGTCCTCCTCATGACATCACCCTCCAGTGTGATGGCATCAACAGGCGCACCACTGCCACCCACAGCCTCCATCACGCTGCGGTCCTTACACACAACAAAGCGCCCAAACACCTGCAAGCAAGAAGAAATAAATTAAGTAAGTCCTCCAAGCACCCAGCCAGCTGCCTGGTGTTGAAGACCTGCCTGTGGCTGCTGTAGGCCTGTTTCTGGATGCACATACTCCGAGAAAAGCCAACTCAGCAGCACCAGCTGCTTGGCAACTCACATCACTGATGTATGCTGCAGGATTGTGACACAGTGTGGTTTCCTACCACAGATGTTGCAGCAGCACAGCACCTTTTGAATTTACTGACTCTGACCTCACCTGCCTCACTGCTTTGCTGTACTGGTCCTCCACCCTCACGTGCTTGTACAGTGGCTCAACGTCACGGCCCCATTGCCTCGGATAGGTGACGTCAGGCACCTGCAATGTCATTGCCAAGGGCAGCAAGAGCCACTTTTGGGGGTGAAAGGCACTAAACCATTATATGCAAGTGAGGCAGGTTTGTTCAGCAGCACAGGACATGCCAAGCTCATTGCTGCAGCCAGTGACAACACATAGACCACCTGGCAATTCCCCTCGACACCCCAACATGGAAGCACACATGGTTACAAGTGATGCCATGATTATCATAGCTGCTGTGCTGTGCATGCACTCAAACATATAGCGCCACAGGGGCTGAACCAAATACTGGTGTAATGTTTTCAGACACCTGATGTGATGATAAATACCGGCAATGAGACACACCTGCAGCCTGTTGAGAGGCATGAACGTTACGCGGCCACGGCCTGCCTTGTTCAGCAGGCGCACCAGCTGCAGGCCAACCTCATCGTTTTCAATGACAACCTGGGGGCAGGTGTCAGCGTGAGGTGCACATAGTACTGTTGGAAGCAGCACGGGCTGCATTCATTTGGGACCTTGGGTGTGCATGAAGGTATGGCAAAGTTGATGATTTGCCCGCTCGAGGTGTTGCTTCAGGCTGTTTTTCATACTTGGCATGCCCGTTAAAACTGAAATGGTGCAGCCAGCAACAGACATGATGGGCTGGTGGCCATGCAGGGCGGCACTCTGATGCATGCTTATAGGGAGCACCAGGTTGCTGTGTGTGGTACCTGGAAAAGCTGATTCCCTGCAACAACATCTGCTGCTGTGATCAGCTGATCTGGGACTTGTATGAGATCCACCAGGCACCCTGCCACACCCTTCAGGTCATGCGTGCGGCGCAGCTTCTCCATGGCCATGATGCCCTCAATGATGTCATTGGGAACAACACGGAGCCAAGCCTGAACAGCAAAGCAGGTAAGATCATCTGGCAGAGTTACCTCACTTGGTGCTTTCGCACCGGCAGCAGAGGTCAGCAGAGAAAGCCATGCAAATGTGCAAGCAACATGCGGTGCAACTGAATATCAACCTAACACTGCCCTTTACACTCCTGGCCTTGAGCTGCTACAGCACGATTCAGGGGTTAATCGACGGTGTTGGAACCAGTTGCAAACAGTGACCAGAAGTGTTTCCCTTCTTGTGGGTCCTTTCACTTACTTGGTGTGCCCTGTTGTACTCCTCCTCTGTTACTCTGAGCTCAGCTTGCACCTCATCCGCCTCGCGCCAGGCCTCCTTCTTTACATCTTGAGCAGCATTGCGGCGCATCCTCAGCTCCTGGTGGGCTGTTTCAGCAGCAGCTATCAGCTCACTCAGGTTGCTCAGCTGCTGCTGCTTGTCACCAAGCTCCTGCAACAACATTACAGCATCATGCGGGGCTAGAGTGCCAACTAGAATGTATAGCTCAACAGCATGGTCAACAGCGCGCTGCAGCTGGGTACAATATGGCTGGACTCAATTTACATACTTATGTCAACAAGCGGATTAATGAGGCAATTGCAGAGTGCATTTCAGCCCCTTCTTCTGGCACAGGCTACAACGGGAGGTCGACGTATTGACGGCCAGCTGACTACTCACTGCAGCCATGTCATTCAGGCTGTTGGTGATGTCAGCCTCTTGTTGCTGCAACTGCTTGAGCTGCTCCTGTTGCGCTGTTGCTGCCTGCTTCAGCCTGGTAATGGTCTGTTTGAGATAGTTATCACGCTCCTGCTGGCTGCTGAACTGGCTGGAGCGACCCTGCTTGGCACTCAGAGCCTGCAAGGCACACATCACACACACAAATTGCACGAAATGGGAGACAGGCTATTCACACCAGGTCCAACCACCAAGCACACATCTTGTGGGGGCCGTCTGTCATGTCATCAGCGTACATCCAGACCTAAATCTTCTTGATCTCATCTGGTCTCACAACAAGCTCCTGTACTAGCTCTTGCTGGCAGCAGCATGACAGCCAGAAGTGTGGCTATCATGGCTAACCTGCAGTTGCGCCTTGGCATCCTCCAAGCGGCCTTCAATCTCCTTCTCTTCGGCTTTCTGCTCCTGCAGCTGTACTTCTGCTACTTCCAGTTGCTGCTGAGTAGTGGTGACCTCCTGCTGCAAGCGCTGCAACTCTTCGGAGGCAGAGCTAGCAGCTGACTTCGCTGCAGGTCATCACAGCAACTAACCCAGCGGTATGGGCAAGGAGACTGAAAAATCAACATGTTGGTGCTACCTACCCCTAGCTGCTGCATCCCACAATACAAGGCAGCATGACAAGAAATGCACCAACAAAGAGATCAACAGGCCGGATCACCAGCGCTGCTCTTCAAGCCCTATGCGGCCATTATATATTACAACCAGTGGCAACATGCAATGTCCCTGCACCCACCTGCTTCAAACGCTGCTTGAGCATCTGCTACGTCAGCCTCAGCACTGGCCTTGCCCTGCAGAGCCTCCTGGCGCTCCTTGACCAGTAAGGCTTTCTGCTTTGCTAACCCTGCCAGCTGCTCCCTTGCTACTGCTATTGCTGCTTCCTGCTCTGCCAGCTGTGCTGCTGCGTTCTGTGTTGTCTCTCGGGCTGCTGCTGTCTCAGCTCGCAGCTTGCTCCGCTCTTCATCAACCTGGCAGGAGATGACGGCACGGAAACAGCAGCAGCATTGCAACTTGAGCTGACAGACCCTCTAGTCACAATTTCAGTGACCAACACGGGCTGCTTGAGCGACATCAAAGCAATGGACAGCACCGAGCGGGTGAGCAAACAACTGGTTTGCAGGCCAAAATCATCATCACTTCAGCATCCTAGCTTCAACATCAAGAGAGGGTGGCATCACCTTTGCCAGTTCCTGCCTAGCTGTTGTGAGCTCCCTGTCAAGCAATGCGTATTCAATGCCCTTGTGCTGCTTGTTCAGGGCTTGGTACACCTCCAACTCAGCACGCTCAGCAGCCAACTCAGCCAGGCGCTCATCAATAGTAGATACCACCTCCTCAATCTGCGGTGTCAGTTGCATCAAATGTAATCAGCTGCAGAGTAGGTTGGTCCCCGGCACCTTTGGCAGAGGCTACCCAGATGCCAATACAGCTACGCTAGCACCAGCCATGATGGTCTACTCATTTGTCTGCAGCCGGACATTTGCCCAGAATGATCTGCAAACACTTGTAATAGTGCATCAGTCTGCCCAACAGCTCAGACTGTGCGTGATAGCACATTGAGACAGCTGTAACCTTGATCTACAGTAATTTCAGCAGAATCCAGAGATCAGCACTGCAACCATGCACTTGGATAGCACCCAGCAATTCCATGCTCACCTGTGCCTTCTTTGCATCCGTTTCGTTCATGACCTTGATGCTCTCTTTTCTGCGCTCCTCATACACTTTAGTGCCGCCAATCTCCTTCAACAGCTCAAGACGCTGTTGAGGGTTCATGCGGGCCATTTCTTGGATCTGCGGCACCGCCAGAACACACCAGCAGCCGTGTGGCAGCCAGACACTGGGAAAGTTACAGCAACACAACCAGCTCAGGCCTTTGTCCTCCAGAGTGGCAGCTGAACTGTTATCAAAACGCCTACATGCACTCAAGCCTCTTCAATGCACTCCTGCAAACTTGCTGCTGACACCACCCATATAAGTGGTATCAGACAATTTTGGTGACAGACAAGGGCATGAACGCCAGTCTGCTGTTTCCCTGTACCTTTCCCTGCTGGACTATGTAGTAAGGGTTGGCCCTTGAGAAGCCGGCAGACTCCAGCAGATTCATCACCTCGGACTTGCTGCAGCAGCAGATATACACTCAAGGTCAGCACAGGGACAGCCATACTGCGGAATCAACCAATGCCAGAATCAGCAGTGGGCCATGTGTTCCTAGTACCAACAATGCACCATTTGACAGTGTGCCGGCACTGCATTGTCATGATTGCAGCCAAGCCTGCAAAGCCCACACAGTGTTGGCAGTCAAGGTGGGCTGGCAACACCTCTGCGGAGGCCGCACGTGACCGTGTAGCACTTGGTGCTGGTACTGCTGCTGACAGGACTGAGAACATTGAGGAATGGAGAATGGCACAGCTGGCTGCTCGAACACGTGATAAGTGCAGGAACTCACGGCACATGCTTCCTGTCAATTGAGAACTCATCTTTCTTGAGGCCGATTGTACGCCGGAGGCGAACTTCCTCTTTATCAATCTGCGAATCCAGGTCACCACAAATACATGTAGGCCAACATTGCACAGGTGGTAGCCGTAGCAGATGCAGGTGTATTTTGATGTCTTGGTGTGTTACTTCACCGGTGGGTGGTTGATGTGAGCACATCCTTGCAAATAACAATGTTGAATGTAAAGGCATTGCAGCATTAAGTAGCAGATACTGCTGCTGTTCATGAAGCGGAGCAGCTGTCGTGTCTTCTGTGAATGCATTGCTGCCAAAGAGACAATGGTCAGCAGTGACACTTACGGGAAACCTGCCATCGCTATTGTCAAATACCACTTCCACATACGCTGATAGTACAGCATGGCCAGCTCCTTCCTGCAAACAAACATAGTAACCGAAATCCACCGTATGCACATTCCTGTGCTGAGCAAATCTGCTGTCTTAAGCAGCAGCAGGAGTATACTTGCTCCAGCTGAAACATGGCCCTGGCCAAGTGACCGGTTGGAGTATTGAAACAGCATATACAATTGAGAGTATTGGACGTCACCATACAAGGCAGCAATAGCGGATGCCAGCATTGTGCACCTGCTGCTGCAGGAAAGGCTGGCGCCATGCTTACGTGCAGTAACTTTTGCCTCTCCTCGGAGCCAGCTCCAGCAAAAGCATCGTTCAAAACAAAACGTATAGCTGCAGTTATGACGTGTGATCAGCATCAGGTATATCCAGAGCAGCGACGTGCTATGAATGCCTTGCGCACCTTTGAAAAAATTGGACTTGCCCGATCCGTTTGGCCCCACTATACAACAACAAAACAACGTTTTGCTCAGAAACTTGCAACTATTGCGTGATGCGTGGAGCGGCGACACAGTCGAACCCATACCTATGCAGTTGATTTTGGGGCTGAAAGGCTCTGCTATTATCTGATCCTTGTAAGAAGTAAACCCTTCGATAATGACCTGTCAAACGCGCCACTCTCAGCCTGTGCTCGCACAACCGGAGCGTGCTGTTCACACAGCATAAGCTTGCCTGCTTGATGTACATTGCTGCAGATCAGAGACTTGAAAGGCGGCTGAAACTGCTTGAAATTACTTCAAAGAGCCAGTCGTTTTCTTGTATAAGCTCTGATGCAGCTGAAGGGCCTTATGTATGTGTGCTGTGCTACAAGGACAAGAAGCGCTGTTCTCGCCATCAAGGGCGCATGTTTCCATAGGGCTGCCTGGAGTTGGCACTTCTTCATACACACATCTGATTTGAACGAGCAACAGGGTATAGCTAGCAACAGCAGCAGTAGCATGTCATTCTGACTAACTGGGAACCGACGAAAGACAAGTCCCTCCTCTCAAGCTGCTGGCAAACATCACTGGTAAATTCTAATCAGATATATATTGTTTATGAACTGCCCTTGGCTGCCCGAGTTGGCCTGAGTACCTAAAATCTGTCGTGATGCAACCTGTGTGCGTGTGTCCCTCATCGTCAGGGCTCATGGTGGCTTGTTCAGTTCCGAGATGCACGCAACAGTAGTTATATGCTGTAAGCATGCAGTCAGGTCAACAGCTGTATGGATTCGAGAAGGACATCAACAAGTTGATAGACGCTTTCGCCCTACAGGCAAGCAGCTGCCGCGATTTGCGCAGCATCCCGGCGTCAACTGCTTGATTATATAATGATCAAATGTACCACGCCTGATGCAGGCTCAAAGAGACGGATGTGCATCTTTTCAGACCTTCAAGAGGCTCTTTCAGCTGGCAGGCTTTGCCTACCTCCATCAGGTGCGCTTGTAACAGATATAACACAGCAATCACAGGCAACATTACAACTGCTGGCCGTCACATCAGTAAACAGAACATGCCTTCACTCTCCTGCCGGTGTATGTGCAGGCCTATCCTGGCTGTGAGCACAACCCTGAGTACATTCAGCTGCTATATGCCACAGCTTTAGACAGACTAGACGTTGTTAGTCCGACTGCCCCAGCAGATTCGCCCTTGTGGAAGCTGCATGCACCTGATGCCAGCACTCCGCAGCCCACAACACAGGCAGCACCAGCATCAGCACTAGTAGGTGGGACCAGGTCTGTGACTGCAGCAAGACAGCTGCATACAGCCCCTGAAGGTTTGACAGGAGATCAGGCAACAGCAGCCGCAGAGGCACCTGCACAAGCGCAAGAGAGACAGCTGCCGCAGCTCTCTTCGGCACACATGAGTGCAGCAGCTCAGCGATATGACCTAGGCAACTCTCCAGGTCAGCAGCATCAGCCACAACAGGTGCAACCGCCAGCACCTCCAGCACTACCATGTTTCACTCAGCAACTGCAACCACAAGCAGTGCCAGGCCTGAACGCCACAAGCGGCATGTCAGCGTGGCAAGGGCCAGCACTACAACAGGTCCTGGACACTGGCTTAATCTCACAGCCAGTACCACCAGTGCTGTCTGGTACGCATCACGCGCAAGCACAGGTGCAGGAAGTTCTCTTAATGGAGCGGCAACAGCGGCCAGGTAATACAGCAGTAGCTGACGTGGGTATGGGTCTGTCATTGCCAGAAGATGACCTTGAGGACGACTTCCTGGATGAACTATTAGCGATATTCGATGAAGCTGAAGCAGAGGATGCAGGATCTGGCAGTGCAGTTGATCATGTAAGGGCTGGCCCAACTTCATCAGCTGCACAGCAGCCTCAGCAGCAGCCAGTGCCAGCACCCCTTGCTGCAGCTGTACCTGTTGTTGTCAAGGCAGCTGTTGTGTTCATGCTCCATTGCTTGCATGAGACACAGCTCAACCGGCCTGCTGTGCGTATCTATGCGCCCCTATCTTCCCTGAGGGCTCTAGAGACCGCTGCAGCAGACTTCAGGGCAGCTGGACCAGCTGCAGCAGATGCGTTGCTAGTGCTGCAGCTGCTGTTGTTTCATCAACGACTGCTGGTGGGCCAGTTTAGAAGGTCTAGGCCGTGGCAGGTGCCACAGCGTTTGCAGCCGCTTCGCGCTTTCGTTGACTTGGGCCTTGGATTGTCATCAGCCAACAAGGCAGCAACACGTGCTAGTACGGATGAATGGCGGATGGCAGCAGTAAAAGGAGCAGCTAAAGCAGCCAGAAGCATGCTCCGCAGGGTAAATGCACACTACAGGCAGGACACCACAGAACACAGGGAGGCCATGTTCCACATCAAAACGACCCTCAACAGCTTCAGCAATATCAAAGCCTTGCAGAGCCTTTGCAGTGAGTATGCTGACGCTCGTAGGTCCGTATTTGAGTCTCTGTTAGCACTTAGGGAGAGGGTTCAGAAGCGGCAGACAGCAGCAACCCCAGCAACAGCTGAAGTGCATGACCACCAAGATGATCAGCAGGAGCAATGGTGGCAGAAATCTAGGAGAGGGAGAGGGCCCAAACAGAAAGCAGGTGCCAAACAGAAGAAGGCAGAGTTACCTCCTCCTGTGGCTGCCCCACCAGCAGCAAAGCCCGCCTGGGAGGGTGCTCCACAAAAATGGTCAACAGCAGGTATGCAAGCTTTGTCAACCTGCAGCAGCAGCAGCTCCATACTTTTATTAGCAACAATATCAAGCGACACCTTGACCAATATCTTCCTCATCTCAGCAAACATGAACAGCCTGCTATGAATGCTTAGTCCTGTATTCCATTCAGGCATTAATAAATGATGTTTAAAAAGTGACCATGTAACGGCTGTTTGCCATCATGCAGGCAGCGGCAATGCTATTGTACCAGAGCTGTTTGATCGCAGCTTTGGTACAGATCTTCAAGGCCTAGCCAATGATGAGGCAGCTCGCATGTTTATTCTGCTGGACCCAGCCTATGATGCCAGCAAGCTCAAGAAACGCCAGAGAGAGCACACTGTTGCGCCACAAGCGGCTGCCGCAGGTCATCAACAACTGAGTAAGAGACAGAGTTGCAGAGCTCTGCCAGACAGCCAGTGGGCCTGCAGGTACTTGGATGATATGACAGCTGCTGGGATCTGTCAGCCCAAGGAATTGCAGGACATGCAGCAGGGCACAGGGCAAACAGCAGAGGTAGTTCAGGGGCTAGGAGTGCCTCAGAAGGTTCTACAGCTGCAGGCAGATCGTCAGCAGCGTGCCATGCATGTTGCTGAGGAGTGGTTCGCCGCTCAGGATGTTATGCTGGCACATGGGGGTAGTGATGAGGGCGAGGACATGCCATGACATGTCATCCAAACCAGCTCCTCAGTGGGCACATGGATTCTGTGCAACATGATGGTTAGCTTGAGTGCACAATATGCTACTTGGCGGCCTCATTATCATATTATGCACTGCAGGGCTGTATCATGTTGCCCATTACTGCACCTCACAGCTCATGGACAGGACGTTACACAGGGTCACACTGACATGGTGTCAGCAGGAGAGTGATCAAGTTCAAGTTGTTACACGGGTGTAATCCGCCCGTTAGCGAGCCAAGTCCAGGCTCATGGGCGTACAGTATCTGATCACATTATGTACACACAAACAGCAAATGCATGTGAGTGCAATTGCCAGCTCATCCAATGTTGCATGGCTCTAATTCTTATACGTACAGCAAGCCTGATTGAGCAGCTGTTCAACAGTCGGAACTTGTAGATGGCGGTACCTCAGATCGCCCATCGCCTCACCTACTAGGTGATTGACTCGATCGCTAGGCTGTAGTAACAGCTGACCACCACACTGGCATATCTGGTACATTATCCCAAGGGCCTTGCGACCGGAAAGGGTAACTTCCTTCTTTCCACCACACTGGCACATCATATCCTAGTGACACGATCGTTCGTTTGCCATAGCATCTCGACTTGTTGCATAGCTAAATTTCTTCTACACGTTTGTTTGTTTGCCAGTGAGTGGCTTCTGCCTGCTAGGAATTCCACCCTGACTCGGAGGAGGTACTGATATTTGGTGTGCTAGGTTGGCTGAGCCACCAAGATACTGGTTTTGTCCCCAAGATTTGGACATTCTCAAGGAAAGGAGAGCCTTTACGGCAGAATAAACCAATCAGTAGGGGATGGCAATCCAGCTAGCGACCCAACCGCATGTGACCAGCATGAGGCTGCAAGTCACTGGCAGCTTGCGATAGATGTCTGAAAGGAAAAGAGGCATACAGCAGGTTGGTATGGTATGACAAATGCGCAGACATGCTGAGTGTACACATGATGGATTACCATGTGTGCCGATTTGTGTCCTTGCATCCTACTACACTGTAAGATGGCATCTGGGCACATGACTCCACTGCAACAGTTGCCCATTTACTGTAGTATAGTACAGAGGAGATGCGCTGAAGCTGAGTTTGGCGGGGGAGATGGTGACCGTGTTAGCACCACCTCAGTGACGCCTGCGGTTGCCACAAATCGAGTTTCCTGGTCCCCCAAGGTGAGCTGACCCGCCCAAGCTGACGCACTGCTGACCCGCCCAACTTACTGCAGTAACCCACCGAGATCGTGCGAACAAGCACATTAACATGACTGAAAAAGGAACCTGGTATGCTATTATTTGGAAGCAGGCACTCACGATAACTGCAACCGAACAATGACATTTCCCGGCTTAGAGAATTTCCAACCCTTTCCGCTGCTTGGCTCCTCCCCAAATAGAATGCACAAACTGTTGAGCATGAAGAGAAAGTACCAAATTATGATGTCCGCTGTGCTATATTGCAAGCCAAGTTGGCTTAGCCAACCCATGCGCTGATGCTGTGCCAGTCTCGGATATCGAGACTTCATCATGAACAAAGCATTGATGGATAATACAAGACGTAATGCGAGTGACAGGCTCATCAAGCTGGATAACAACACCCCTGTCCGCATTGTGGGCTTGTTGAGCCTTCTTGCTGTCGCATTTGTTCTTTTCAGAATATTATGGCCCCTACGATGGGGTCTGGTAGCTCTCTGGTTGGCTGTAGAGTTCTTGTTTTACATCTTTTACTGGAGGCCCCGCTACGCAGAGCTGGACAAGCAGCCGGTTCCACACAGGCCCAGGCCAGTCAAGGCTATGAAAACGTTCAAAAGATGCTTGCAGTATTTCCGCGAGACCCCAGACCTAGACACGGCCATGTATTATTCAGGCTGGTTTTGTGGCGCCAACCTGGCAGACATTAAGCGGGGTAAGTTGAGCAGCAATCACTCTTGCTCTTTGTGATGCTCACGAGTATTTGACCGAGCAGCCTTTTGTGTAGGATGGTTTGAACTCCAACAGCGCATGCTGTATATCCATTATCTCAACCGACTTCGTCTTGTTGCCATCCTGCAGGAAACTGCGAGGAGTTCTTGGCTTATGCCTTTTGGTATTGTACCATGTAAGTTGATCAAGAAACGTTATTCTTTACTTGTGCTATATGTGGTGGGGTCGCCTGTCGGCGCACAAGTGTAGGCTAGTTCAGCAGCCCACAATGCAAAGGCTGACAATGATGGCATCTTTCGGCCGTGAGGCCCTGCTCAGATGCAAATCAAATGAGCTGTCAAAATTTCACAGCACTCCAAGCCTCGGACTCGCGGCGACTCTCCTCTTGTGCAATGGACATGGTTGGTGGGGCCCACACGGAAAGGTTCAAGGCAGCAGCAGCTGGGTTGGGAGCTTCCAGCAGGAAGTAGAGGAATACTGCAGACAGGCACCTTGCTTAAAGTAATTGCCATGACCTGCTGTGCAGTGAAGAGATGCGTGAAAAGGGCAAGCATCACTACCTGTCCGAGATGGTTGATGAGTTGGAGATCTGCTGGGGCCTCAAACTTCAGCCAGGCTACACTCCTGGTGTCAAGTTCATGGGACACCTGTGGGAGCCCCTCAAGGCGCACTGGAGGCCCCTGGTATTTTATGTTGGGACGGACACCCTGAGCTGGTTTGCAGCTCATCTGCTGGAGCGTTGGGGCTTCCAGCAGCACAAACACACGTAAGCAGCACAAGCAGGCATAACTCCCCCTTCACATGTTCTATTATGCTGATTCATATGATCGATTTACTGTGTATTGTGTTGCACAGCCATCAACTCACTACCTTGTTTGGGCTGATCCGCCTGCTGGTGTCCATGCTGTTACTGCTACCTGCAGAGGCTTAGTTTACTTCACCTTGAACATGCGCAGCAAGGATATAGCCATGCGCAGTGCCTCCAGCTGCTCAGCCATTTCTGACGCCTCTGTGGCATCGGCACTAAGTGCTATACAGGAGGGTGCAGCATCACCTGCACCTGTAACAGCTTTGGCAGCAGATTCCACAGCAGTAGGCACTCCAGTAGTGGAAGTGCCAATCACCCAGTTGCCAGCAGCATCAGCTGAGTTCTCACCAGCGAAGTTGCCTTATGCTGGAGCTCCCACAGCCACACCTGACAAGCCTAGTGGCATGGTTAGGTCCAAGTCATCTCCTTTTGAAGCAGCAGGTCTTGACTGGGCAGCACAACTGGCAGCTGATGCAGACTTCTTGGCTGCCAGTATCAATGCAGCCTCTGCAGTACACATCCCAGCACCAGTAAGCCCTCAGCCAGCTGCAGCACCAGCACCTGCTGCTCGCCGGAACTTCTTGTCCCGCCGCAGTAGACCTGCTGCTGCAGCTGCCAAGATCCTCCCGTACCTGAGCACACACACGAGTATCATGCTGAAGAACATGACCAACCCCTTGGAGGATGCCTTTCAGGACGAGCTGGGTGCCAAGGACATGCCTGTGCTGTTCTTGCATGGGGTGGGAGGCTTGCCAGCGTACTTGGAGATGATCCTGCAGGTCATGGCCTTGGGCCACCCTCTCATCATTGTGCAGTTCAATGCTGTTGCTATGAGGCTGTCAAGCACAGACACAGCTGACGATGCAGTGGAAAAGATAGTCGGCATCCTGGACAAGTTGCAAGTGCCAGAGGCATGCGTCATTGGTCACTCCTATGGCACCTTCATAGCTGGCCGTCTAGCAACACTTCATCCCAAACGAGTGCACAGCCTCTGCTTAATTGATCCAGTGGTCTTTGGCATGTTCATGCCACAGCTGCTTGCCAACTTCCTGTACAAGGCACCCGAGTGGAAGGGTTTGCACCAGTGAGTTTCACCAGCCAGCTTGAAGGTGCAATGCACAAGCCTGCTCTGTTTGCCTGCATCCCCACCTGCTTTGTCATTCTATCGGTCAAATACTTCTTTCATGCCCCATAATCAAGTCTCACAGTATTCATTCAGCTGACGTCACTTGGACGCTGCTCCTGCTTTGTGTGCAGTGTTGTTGATTATGTCAAGCGCTCAGCTGTGTACATTGCCAGCCATGAGATGCATGTGTGTGCGACATTCAGCAGAGGCTTCTTCTGGTCTGACCTAAACTTGTGGCCTGAAGACCTGAGGCCAGGAAGTGTGGTGCTGCTGAGTGGACGTGATGATCTCATGAATGCCAGGCAGGTCAAGGAGATGCTGGAGCGTAGTGGACACGTGAAGGTGCGATGTGAACTTAACCACAAGGCTTGGGTTGCTGGGTTGCCATCAAGCTGAGTGATCAGTTGGTGGTCAGGTATCTGCTTTCTTCTCGTGTCATCAGCAACTCGGCAACCTGGCCAGGACTACCTACCAAATGCTTGTCTGCTGGCCCGCCTGCAGGTGCACTACAACAAAGAGCTGACGCATGGTGAATTCCTTATCAAGTCTGAAGTGAAGCAGGCAATCATGGAGGAGTTGAGGGGCATGCTGGCACGCAGTGGCAGTGCTGTGGTTGGCTTTGCTCGCCCTGTTCTGGAGGGCACCATGACACTAGCAAGGACTGGCCTGGGAGCACTGGGGGCTATGCCGGCAGTCAGCATGCACCACGGCCATGGGGGAATGTAAGTTACATGCCTTGGTGCAGCTCAGCCATGCCTAACTGCTGTGCATTCATCACCTTCCTGCAACAGCCCCAGACGCTGTGCACATACCCTGGTTGTGAGAGTGTTCAATTGTCACTGCTGTTGTGCTCTGCTGCTGTAGGTATGTTGAAGACCATGCCAACAGGTTGGTTCGCACCTTCACGGGCAACATCACAACCATGCTGCACACAGTCACCACAATCAGGCCATCATTTGACATCAGGAGGTTTGGCCAACGCAGCAGCAGCTCAGGTGGCTCTGGTAGCAGTGTACAGCCAGGTCACCTTGCGCACAGGGACCCTAGCAGAAGCACAACAGGTGGTATTGGTCTAGGAGCTGGTCCAGCAGGTGCAGCCATGGCATTGGGTGCCACACGGCTTGCTGCAGAAGCAGGCATGTCACCAAGGGCAAGATCTGCAGCATCAGCAGCTGGGGTGCACAGGTTGGGTTCAACCATGTCTCTGCCCATAAAAAGGAGAACAGCAAAGGACAAATGGATCAAGTCCATGCTGGACAGCGGCAGCGACAACGTCAGCACAAACGTGAACAGTAAGGTAGACAGCTCTTTATCACCAACAGGTGGACAGGCCCACAGCAGTGCTCTGCACTTGCCCAAGGGTATCAGACTCGCACGTAGGACCAGCAGCAGAGAGGGCAGGTGCAGCAGTGGTGGTGGTACTCCAGTGCGCAAGATTGTCACCTTGAAGGATGGTGTGGAGATTATGCAAGCAAATGGCGGCGCTCCCATCCCTGAAGGGCACGAGAGCAGCCTATAAGCGAACCATTGGATCCCAAGACGGGCATCGTGCCTGTGGACATGTCCTCAGGACAGTGAAGCAGCTTGCTGACTCTGAGGCAGCAGTACAGCAGCAGCTACTTCTGATTCATTCGAATAGCAATTTGCTAACAGTAAACTGCTACTTGTATGTGATATGTTGGTGTATGGTTGGTTGATATTCTGCCACTCATACATTGCTCGATACGTGCAGGTTTTCTGGGTAACCAGCAGAGGACTTGTACAGACTAGTCTGCCTCATGCAGTGTGCCTGGCTCTTCAGGTGATCTGTGGCCACTGGGGGTTCCTCTTTGCATACCAGCTGACTCTTTGCATACCAGCTGAATGCCCTGCCAACGCTGTTGACAACCGCATGTGTTTGCAGCCAGGTCACGATGCTGGGATGGCCATATACAGCTGACCCTTGGGAATGAGAGCCTCTTACAGCCAGCCTGTGATTGCTGTTGCCGGTGAGGCAGCTCAGTAGCCAGAGTAGGTAGGAACTGCAACCTTGTTATTGAAGACGTTTGATGAGTAGATGAGCTCATGACCAGCTGCAATATGCTGGCTCTCCAGATCATGGGGCTGGACAAGCTAACCATGCTCTCTCCATGTCAGGTATTCATCATATGGTGGCCACTGACTCGGAAGCGTTACACGCAACATGAGCACTAGATATGCTGGTGCGCCTCTGTTACATTGTTGTGGTTGCTCACACATCTGCATTGAGGAGGCTTGCCACAGTGAGTGGTCTGATACAACCAGCTATTCCTGCAGGACAGCTTGACATGGCCATGGCCCATGTGGAATGCTGTGTCGACTTGCAAGTTGCAAATGCTTTGTTTACCAACTCATATCTGCTGCAGCTGCAGCTGCCCATATTCATTGAAAGGGCCATGTTTTTACTGGCAGGACCTGTGTGAATCAATCAAGGGCTGCCACTTCAACTACCATAACATCATTGCCTGCCGCGCATTACGGTAATGTGGCTTTTTGCAATAGATGTATGCTGTTGTCTGTCTTTACTTGTTTCAGCCTATGACCCTGCTCGGAAGCAGCGACTTTGGTTGCATGGTCCTGTGAACTCTGGATTTTCAATCAGTCATACTTAGTTGGCTCAGCTGAGCAGCACTGCTGCTGATTTCTGAATAAGAATCATTCAAATAGCGACAAAACAACAGACAGAATGGCACGCAGTATGCTGCTGCTGGCTCCAAGAGCATGGCTGAATCACTGAGTCCTACTGCTGTCTATCAAACCGACTCTCTCTGGTATGGTGCACTGTGCCACAGACATGATGTCACGGTTGTAAAGTACAGTGCACCAAGTTGAGATGCTATGACAAATGCGCTGACATGCCCATGTGAGTACGATCGTTTGCGAACTCTTGTAAACAGCATGCCATGTGATTCCAGTGCAATGCCATTGTATACAAACAATAGCTGCAATCTGAAAAATGCTTTGTGGCCCATGGCTCTGGCATAGATATGCCAGCGCTGGCAGTACAATGACTGCTAGCAGTACAGTGACGTCATTGTACAATGTTTGATGTCAGGGTTGGTCAATGAGGTGACAATCAAGGTGATCAACCGGGCTGCCTTGCTGCAGCTGGTCATAAATTCTCAAGTCATCCTTCAGCAAACTCACCTCAAAGGGCGCCCTCCTTGGGAGAAAGCCCAGCGGCCACGACTTGAGTGATTAGTTTAAACAGGTTGAAGTCATGCAGTGACTCAATCACTGAGTCAGTCACTCTTACGGTGCGACAGCAACTACAGTTACAACTTTATGACAGCAGCTTCCTGCAGGCCAGCTGGCTCAAGGATGCATATAGTACAGCAGACTGATATGGAGACATAAGCTGTCCCCACCTAGGCCCCTAAGGAGACCTTGGCTCTCTGCATTGTATGGGAGGGGTTCTCGGGTGGTTTCCCCTTCACAATTGAGATCGGATAATCATGCACTCCGCCTTGTTTGAAAGTCAATTGAAATCACTGGGTAGGTTTGAGGCGCAGGGACGATGGCAGTAAATGCTATGGCTGCAAAGTACTGATCACATTGTCTGTATCAATCAGAAGAGCAGACAAAGCAGGGCACTGCAAGCCAGGCAGAGACCCCATCAGGCAGCAAAGTACTGATTATTATAACATATTATCTCCATGATTATGAAGACATAAGCTGTGCACAGGGAGGCAAGCATATGCTGCTTGCACATGTTCAGTATGGTCAGTCATCACTAAATGGTACTGGGCTTGGCCTGATTCAACTCAAGACGCTGCATACTTCCCCATCTTTGACCCCAGCTGAGGTTGACCTTCAGTGGCACTGTCAGCTTCAGCCCTTCCATGGCCATGATGTCCTGAACCACGCGGGCCACAGTCTCTAAGCTGGCCCCAGGAGCAAGGATGCTGCCGTCAGGGGCCACCACTGCATCACTGGCATCTACCTCAAACAGCAGCTCATCGTGGATCTGGGCAATGAGCCTTGCACCTCCAGTGCTGGCCACGTCAGCCGGCACGGAGTCATTGATCACTGGTGGTATCGCCTCCTTGCCCTGCTGTGCTAGTGCACTGCTACTGCTCCCTGCTGCAGCCCAATTGTCCCAGTCACGCATTGCCAGCTTGATGAGGTCAGCGGCACTGCCCTGTTGAGAACAGAGGAGCAGGCAGCAGCTTCACTGGCGTTACAAGGGAGTCATAGGTTGCTGCTAGGTTGCCATGACTTCATCATGTACTCCTTGTATGAAGCTTATCACTCACACCTAAACCCCACTGAAAGAAACGTCTTGCTAGAAGTAAAACGAAGGTCAGTCCTGTGTAAAACCCTGTGTACACAGCATGCGAGCTTGCTGCGGATGCTGCAGCTGTCATCCTGACCAGCTTGCTGACCTGTAAGATGCTGTTGACCACTTTGCGCTCAGCTGCAGTCCTCTCTCTGTGGCTTGCCGCCGTGAGTCCTGCAATTGGTCTCACACGATGCAGCAGTGTCTTTACTGCTCCTGTTGACTGGGCCTCTCGCAAGCAGCTGCTCATGAACTGCTTCACCCCTGCACAAATCAGCAACAGCTCATGAACTGCTTCACCCCTGCACAGAAGTGTGGTTCACCAACCAGCTCGAGCCTCTGGCACTCAGCTTGCTGTTTCCGCACCAGTTTCCCGCGCTTTTTCTAGAACACATGTCGTGGGACATGGGGAGGCCCAGGCTACCAACACAAAGCAGACACCCTATGGAGAGTGCCAGGAATGCTAAGCAAGCCTTACACTGCTTACTGCTGCACACCCTACCTTGAAATCTGTTGAGGAAACTTCTTATGAGCGTGTCTGCCGCTTCCACTGTGAGTCCTTGCTCAGTCAGCTGCTGGGACAAACCAAAGGCAGACAATCCATATATGATGCCATAGACAACCCGCTTGGCACGTTCACGAGTGTTGGCATCCACTTCACCTGCAGCGGTGTCCTGCTGTGAGTGACCACTGCGGAACACAGCAGCTGCAATGCATAGGGCATTTGATGCGCCCCTTGGACATCAGGTGCAGGCATAGCAGACAATGCATCCCAGTGCTCTGCTGAGGAGTGCCGGTGCTAATGCAAGCAACAGTCTGTGAAGTTAAAAGTAAGGATTGTGTGAAGGTCCTGGCAGCATATGGCCTGGCGTGTACCTGATGCCCCAGAATGCATCCATGTTGCAGCAATAAGCTTGAACACGTCCCCTGAGCTGCCACTCTGGTGCAGGATGTGACGCAGCAGCGGGTCACCACTGAAGTGCGCCAGCAGGCGCAGCTCCACCTGACTGTAGTCTGCTGATAGCAACAGGCTGCCTGGCCGTGATACAAAAGCGTCCCTGATGTTGATGGATAGCGCCCACGGTTTGCTCGCCCCTGAGCAAACGGAGTGCCGCTCCTGCTGCTGCTGTTGATGAGCAGTGATGGTGTACTTAGTGACTGCCTGTCACAGTGGGACAACAGCAACAAGCATCCCCGTCTTTCACTGACTTTGTCGGAATGACAGGTGCATGCTGATCAAGGTGCTGAACAAGCATCCCACCACCTTGGGCAACAGAAGATGGACCACCAATCAGCCAGTCACAGCGGCAGAACGCTTTGGTGAGGTAGCAAGCGCTGTAGTTGGATTGCCAGCTGCCAACAGAGCCCCAGGCAGCCTGGTGCCGATGAACGCGAGAAGCTTGGGTGAATTCCTGCCTTGCACCTGCAGGTTAGGTGCATTTGATGACAGTCTGCCAGTGGCAGTTGCCGCCTGGTTCCAGCTGCAGTGTACATCAGCGACACCTTCAGTACCATTATTGCCACCACCAATAGCAGCAGCTTGGCAGGTTGCTGTCTGTACCCAATCAGGGTCCATCCACTTGGTGATGACATTCTGCAGGCACCTGGCAGCAGGACACAAAACGATTTTGTGCGGCAAACCCCACTGCAACATCCCGTGAATGACAACCGAGGTGAAGCAGACATGATGGTCAGCATTGTGTCTGTCGGCGCCAGGCACACAGTTACGTATTGTAGGGTTGCTGCCAAAGGCGATTGGCACGAGGCAAGGTTGTGCATGTAAGTTGATGAGATCAGCAACAGCCAAGCATGGAGCAGCAGCCAGTGCTATGGTGTCTGCACCAGTTGTGCTGCATGTACCTGTATTCGCTGATGATGCCAGGGAGGGGGTGGAGGTTGGCCAGTTTCTTCAGAGACTGCTCATCAGTAGGCAGGTGTGTTTTAGCACAACCACGTCCACCTGGTGCAACAAACCCAACAGGCACAAGGCGTGAGTGGCCCAAGCTTGTAACACAGCTACTCCTTGTAAGCAGGCTCTACTGCACAGCAGCATGGTCAGTGATGGCATTGCATTTGATCAGCAGAAGTAGGTTCCCAGACCATGTGCCAGCATCCACTTACCCCCCGCTGCTGGCGGTGGCAGCTTCAAATCTTCATACAACACAACGGCCAACTGACTTGCACTGCTGAGGTTGAACGGCCTGCCAGCAGCTGCTGTAGCCTGACTGTGTAATGCTGCTATGCGCTGCATTAGTGTAGCCTTCTGGTCCAGAAGGTATTGTGGGGAGATCCCCACGCCTGATAACTCCATCTTAGCTAGCACTGCTGAGACCTGCAGCAACAAACAAACTGTTACCCTCGTGCAGCCTGCATTTCCAGCAGCACACTGTACGGCCAGTGTCTGCTCAGCTGTCTGGTGCTGGACTGCCTGTGTGGCAGCATACCTGGAATCACGGCTCACATGAGCCTGCAGGTAAGCTTATGGAGATGACGTTTTCACTGGCAGCAACAGAGTCAGAGACTTGGGCTCATCTCAACCAACACCATGTCACCTGCATCTCCAACCTGAGCGCCTCTCTGCCGATGGTGTCTTTGAGGCGCATCAGCAGCAGGTCTGCCAGTTGCACCGACTGCTGCATCTGTTGGTGCAAGCGCTGCAGGGGGCCTGGAGACTTTCGGCTGCTCATCACAGCTGCTGTCACCTGGATATGTCAGCACACAATGCACCAGTCACTCATGATGCAGAGCACCTCTCAATCAGCATCCTGCATGAGTCATCTTTGCAGGCTTCATAAGCAGGTTGCTCTGGTCAGATTACACAGGACGCAAAAAGTCATTGTACCAAGCCACGAGTACATTGCGGGCTCATCCTACAAAACGGGTCTTGTCATGGCGAATATCACCTGCTGCGTATCAAGCCTCTCTAACTGTGCTTGCAGGGTGTAGCAGCTGGTGTGTCTGCTGTCCTGCACTAGCTGGGGATCTAGCAGCCATCCCAACAGCTCGGGGTCAACAACCGACAGAGAGCCAGCAGCAGGTATTGGCAAACCTAGGCCAGCCAGACTGCACAGCACACCCTTAGCATTGCTGCACACACAGGGGCAGCCGCTGGCATTTGACAGCACACGGGACAACAGGTGAACAGCTTCATCAGGCAGCTGCACTGGCGGAGTGGCACCTAAAGCATCTGCAGTCCGCTTATCTGCTGCTACACGCAGCAAGTACACTGTACTACACCTGCTGCTGCTGCTGCTGTGATTGTGGCCTGAAGAAGCTGCTACAGGCATGATGACCACTCCTGCCATCTGGCAGGGTCCCTTAGTGTCACTGCAGCTACTGGTGCCTGCTGCAGCTGTCTTGGCAATGGCCTTGGCATGCTTTTTGAGCAGCTGCTGTTGCTCTTTGGTCAGCTGCTGCAGGGAGCTATAGTACTGCACTGCTGGTCCTGCTGTCTGACACATCAACAACCCTAGAGCCGCACCTGCTGCTGCTGCCAGCTCCTGGTGCAACTGTTGCCAGGCTTCCTGGCTATCAAGGCCCACTACAGACCCGACTGCACATGTTGCTGATGCCCCTGCTGTTATCTCAGAAATAGCATGCGTCCCGCTGTTGCTGCTCAAAATCTCAAGATCTAACTCTTCTCTGGCATCCTGCACAACAGGATCAACTGTTGATGCTTGGTCAAATAGAGTGGCACAAGTATTGACTATCTTGCTGCCTTTGCGTCTGTCACTGCCAGCAGCACCGTCACCTCCATCAGAGGTTTTGGTCTGAGACCCGGGCCTGACTGCTGCAGCTGCCCTGCTTGTGCGTTTACGCCCTACTGCTGAAGTCTCTGCAACCTCGTCATCAGGGGCTCTGGTGCCATCTGGCTGGTGCTTTTCACTCTGATGCTGCTGGTTCCGCTGCAGCTGCCCAGATGGCTGCTGCTTGATTTGCTTCCTCTTCTTCTTTGCCCTGTCAAGAGTTTCAACAATGGTCACTTGATGCATTCTCTCCTGCTTCTCTGCCTGTCCTGCGCCGCTGTCACTGCCACTGGACCTAGGTATGAACTCGACAGTGATATTGGTCCCAGCTCCCCTACAAGTACCCTTGCTCCCTCGCCCACCACTGTACCCTGTGCCAACCCCCCTGCTGCCTCTGCCCCTGCCTCGCCTGCCGCTGCTTGACGCCTTGGTCACTTCCAATCTGCTGTTTGCTACAGCAGCATGCCTATGATCAGCACAAGTGGTCGGCGCTGCAGCAGGTGTAGCCAGAACCTTGAGAGGCTGTGCTGCTGCCCACCTGCTGGCAACTGCAGGACCCACTGCATGCACTGCCGGTGATCGTTGTTGTTGCACTTCAGGGTGTGCCCGGCTGTTGTGCTGTTTTTGAAGGCAATCTTGGGATGGAGGCTGCTGCTGCCGTTGCGGTGCAGCTGCGAGTATGCTTGCATCACTTTCCCCAATGAAGACATTACCTGTGTGGTGCATGCTGGCATGAGCTGTTGCAGGTTGGCAGTTGTGATCTTGTGGCCGCTCTGTTGTCTGCAAAAGCATCTGCCGTGCTGCAGATTGGCCTGGTGGATGGCCAATCGATGATGAGCGGTGTGCAGAGAGTTGCTGCTGCAGCTCCTGCTGTTGCTGCTGCTGAAGGCAATTTTGTGCGTTAAAACTTTGATTGCCTGCTCGGAATCCGATATGCTTTGCTGTGAGCTTCCACTGCTCCACCCCCTGCCTATCTTGCTGCTGTGGGTGCTCCATTGCTGGCATTTGCTGGTGCTGCTCAGCAGACAGCATTCGCCAGTTGCCATCATCAGGTAAATGCACGCCATCTTGTTCCTTTAAGCATTCTGCGTGCCAATGGCGCTGTTGCAGCTGACGGTGCTGTTGCCCTGCTTGGTGCACAGGTGCTGCAGAGTTCTCGACATCTTGGCAAGCAAATTGCCTCTGCTGCTTCTGCTGCAAAGAAGCCTGTGGCTGCCTGAGCTCCACATGGCTGAGGTTTTCTTGCGCGTCTGTCTGAACCTTTGCCGCTGCTTTTTGCTGTAATCTCTTCTGGTGCACCCAGCTGCTGCTCAGCTCGGCAGTGTGTTGAGTGGCTGGGCTGTCATTCACCGGTGGCTGGTGCTGTCCTGCCTGTGCAGTATGATGCCACTGCTGTTTCCACTTGCTTGAGATATTGGCATGGCTGCTTGGTGTTGCTTGCACCTGTGCAGGGGTGTCAGGATCATGGGCCGGCTGCTGGAGACCTCGATGCACTGCCCACTGTGGTTGTTGAGCGGCTTTGACCTATTCAATGGTATATAACAAGGCTCAGTTGGGTGGAAGAAGGGAAGCATAGCAACTGCTTGAAGCTGGTTCCGTCATCATTTGTGTCTAGCAGTAATGACGGCCCAAACAGCATTGATTCAACAGCATGTTGTGCCATAGCTGACCTGATACCATGCTACTGGTTGATGTTGCCTGTTGGCAAAACTTCCACTTCGCGATTGTGAACTTTGTGGGTAACATCTATCTTCAAGGAAGTCGCCCCACTTAGGCGCAGCAGTCTGCCCAGAAACCCCTCGCCAGTATCAGATGTTTGTAAGCCTTGCAGCGCTGTGAAAGCTCCGTAACCGGTACTCATCAATTGCTCACCTGTACTGGAACATGGGGTGCTCCGATCAATGGGTTGACAAAGCTCATGCGATTGTTTTCAGGACACCTACAAGTGCGATGATTGCGTGACGATCACAAGGTGGCCCGCCTACATGCTGGCTGAGGCATACAAGGTGCTTTTCATCATCCTTGATGTTTCATAGAAGCTGCTTGTGTTGGCTTGTGGTGTTTGCAGAGCTTCTCAGCCTGCCAGGTGCAAGTACAGCCAAATCAAACCAAATAACTGACACGGGATCTGACAGCACTTCAGGTTTCCGCACTTTTGTCCTGCTCGCAAGTGCGGTGCTGCCGGTTTGTTTGCAGTGTCTTAATACGGCTTGACGCCCGTCGCCTTTCCGGTGACCGACAGTGGTAAGGAAGGTTGACCTCATGTGATGGAACAAGGAAAGATATAACATTGGCACCGGGGTCGAAGTTACTATGGACATCAATGGTGGTGCACTCTTGATGGTCCTCAGTCTGCTGCTGAACATTGCACTGCATACTGCTGTATTACCAGCAAGCCAGCACCAAAGCCTTAGGAACGCTCCAGCACAAGTCATGCAACGAAAGCAGCTCATATCGGAACAGCAATGCATGCAACAAAGCGGATCACGGAATATGTGATCTGGGCAACGGATGGCAATCGATCAATTGTCAAATGGTTACATACTGATTGTGAGGCAGGCACCAACTTTTTTCGCGCCTGGCACCACTTGCCAGCGCAGACTATGTGGAATGCAAGATATACCCCCCTGTTTCTGAATTGTCTGGCCAAGGACTAGGATATCCTGAAGGCCGTTACTACAGAACACGTCAGACTGTCCTAATGAGCAGAACAGTGAATTAGAAGTATATGATGGAATCGACTACATTCGTGAACGTAGACAACTCGATAGCATAGCCCTGCGAGCTCCCTGCCGACCGGACATCTGCACATTATCTGCATAACCTGTTGATACGTATGCATCTAAGGGATGGTGATTCACAATGTATGCAAAATACAATTAAACAGTCGTAGTCATGAGGTGGTACTCTGTCCGTGACAAAACCCTTGCCTGGCAGTTATGGCTGAACAGTGTTTGACTCAGTCAGCAGGCTGCTGACTCAGCCTTCACCTAGTGGCTCCCGGATAATAATCACACACGAGGCTGTCAGCATCTGCTCCTGTAGCTGCTGCTGGCAACCTGTGTTTGCTGTCCTCTTCGGCTGTGAAGCCTGTACCAGCTGTGAAGCCCTGCAACTGCAACTTGAAGCTGCAGTCACTACAGTACAGTCCTGCCAGCCTCTCCCGATCTATGGCATTTCCAGATGTCTTGTTGGTATAGCACACCCAAATTGTCAACTTCACAGCGGCTGCAGCCTGCCCTGAGGGATACCGGCTGTCACATCATAAAGTCGTTCAGCTTACTGTCGCTCCTCTAGTAAATGCTGCCAGCTTGGCCAGGAGTACTCCACTAATGGGTTGCCCTCAATGTGCCCCCCGAAGGGTGGGGACTTCTCATGGGGGGCTTGTTACTCAACATGCTCTGGCTGTTCAACACGGTGTCAAGCACAGGAGGCAGCAGCAGCAACTATGTCCCATGGTATGTCCGACATACCAGTGGTGACATGCTGGGCTGCGTGGCCCCCAACTGGGATCTGGTGAGGAACATACAGCAAGTCAATGCAGTGACTGCTGCCTGCAGGGCCCCAATTGGGAAGTTGCAACTCACCACCAAGGTTGGCAAGACTGTAAACATTTGAGCTGTGACAATAAGAGCGCCGGCGATTGTTTGAATTTTTTCCCGAAGGCATGCAAAGGGATTTGGCGCGACCGTCGCGGCGCCAACCGAGCAGCTGCAGGTATCTCGCTGCAAGTAGTTGCATGCAGTCCAAAAATAAACGGCATAACGTTACATCATTGTGTTGTATGTGATATTCAGAGAATGCTTTGCAGCAAAGGAAAGGGAGGGCGTTGAGGGTGGCATTCCGCCCAACCGTCGGCCGGCCGAGCTGTTCCAAACAGCATAGTAACTGAGATAGAGCCATGCAACATAGGATCAGCTGGCAAATGAACTGACATGCAAGGGATGGCGCGCATAGTATATAAATCGCATGCCAGTTCACTTGCCAGCCAATGCTGTATTGTTGCATCGTTTCATCTCTTCAAATATTCGATAATCTTTGATAAATGAGCGGGTAGCCATCCGTGATGCATGAACGGATAACAACCCGTGAAAGATTCCAGGCAGTGCTGCTATACTTTGACAATGAGCTTCACCAGCCTGGTGTAGTGTGGCTTTGAGGGCCTGGCGTAGTATCGAGCTGGAGAATTTTCGACAACGCCACGGCGGGGTTTCTCAAATCAGCGGAAAAACTTGCGGACAACTGACTCTGGCAGCCAGGGCTGAGTATCAATTCAATCCAGGCCTGGCAGGCCCCGTTAACTGCCTCTGCTGCCACAGTGTTGTGCTGAATTGGTTGAAGGCCATTCAACGGTGTTGGGTGTCATCAGCCTGATAACAGGCAGGCTGTAAGAAATATACAACTTAAAAAAGGTACAACAAATGACCCATGATCGAATATATTGACTGCCTGGCTGCATAGCGCAAGTAGAGGGCCTGCAAGTGGGACGATGGGGTTGCGCAGGGGGGCTCATACAAGAAGTACGTAGCACGTGTGCTACCTGCTCACTGATTTTCGGCAATTCTTGTTTGGGCTCAGCATCCTCTGGCATAATCAACAGAGTCAGATAAGACAAGCATATGAGCCCAATGAGCCTGCCGGCGGGTTGGACCAGGCAGGGGTTGACCCAAGCGTTGGGCAAGTATCAACATAGACAGATGGCTAGGGCCCTGGGAGGTGTAGAAAGTGACCACCAACTAACCACTGAGCAAGTACCAGTGTGATCACTGCACAACAGAACCGACAGCATGATTAGCATCTGAGCTTACACATGATATGGTTGCGTGAGCTGAAGTTCCGTCTCACAACTGGACAGATAGGCAGGGCATCTTTACAGACAAATAAATATACTGGACTGTGCTGCAGCAAGCGGCTGCACTACAGCTCCTTACGGGCCACAAACCTCAAGCACCCAGTAGCGAGCAAGTGGTGCACAAGTGCCCAACTGGCTTCGATACACTGTGCCTTCTGCAGGTATGAAGTAATCAGGTGTGACACACAACAACTCATGATGGTTGACATCATACCTACACCCGCCTACCATTAGCTGTCTGCAGGTGGCTGCTGGTGCTGTTCTCCATCAGCACTATTCCTGCCACTTCCTAAGACGCTGGTCAGGCTGCGATTGTTGCGTTCTTGAGCCAGCAGCTGCTTGATATCCTCCAGCCTGTGCATGCCGTGCACGACATTATCACGGGTGCGTACATTGACAGTGCCCTCCACCTAGAGCCATTGATACAACAGCAAGCAGTCAGCCAACACCAGAGGTGACCATGATATGGTACATGAGATACAGCTTTGCTGCACTTTGCTTGCATGGAATACAAGCTGATGTTCTTTGGCCTGTACACCCGTCTCTTTCACACCAACCTGCATCCCATGACCCTCTCACCTTTTCTTGTTCTCCCACCACCAGAATGTAGTTGTACTGAGCTAGCTGAGCCTCACGCACTTTCTTCTGCATCTTGCGGTCGCTGACGTCACAGTCAACATACAGCCTGGCGCTGCGCAGCTCCTTGCGAATCTGAATGCAGAAAATGCACACCAGTCCCCCACAGGCAGAGCAGCCACCCAGAATGTTGTCAAGCTTGCCACACACCACGGTAGTGAAAAGCATAGACATGCAGTGTGCTGTGCTGGAACTACTTGGGAAGTAGCTGTCTTGTTGGTGCAAAGGAATGAATCTTACTCTCCACCTGGCAACCTTACCTGCTGTGCATACCCATAGCTACTCTCACTGATGGGCACCACCATGACCTGCCTGGGGCTCAGCCACAGGGGCCACTTGCCGGCAAAGTGCTCGGTCAGGATGGCCATCATGCGCTCTACACTGCCCAGCACAGCGCGATGCACAATGACAGGTCGTTCTGGCTGCCCTCCTGTGCCCTCAGTGGCATAGGTCAGGTCAAAACGGATTGGCAGCTGGAAGTCCAGCTGAACAGTAGCACACTGAAATTTGCGGCGCAGTGCATCATAAACTGCACACCAACATCAGTAAGCAGTTCAATGTCAGCAGAAGCCTTTGTTTTGAGCGTCATATTGCAGACTTCTGTAAAATGCACACCGTTTGCTGCAGGTCATAACCTTCCACAAGGCAATGTCAATGTTGCAGCTGATTGCTTGATGACCTCTCAATGTCCCAGCCTGCATTGGCTGGCAGAGCAAGTGCTGCAGCTGCTCACCAGTGATGTCAATCTTTGGCCCATAGAATGCTCCATCCCCTGGGTTCATCACCCATTCCCTGCCAGTGCTATTCAAGGCCTCCTCAAGTGCTGACTCAGCTTTGTTCCAGAGCTCAAGCTCACCTGCACCATGAACCAAGGCAAACACAGATGAGGGACACTGTGACTTGTTGCAGCATGACAGCTATTGAACGAATGACAGGCAGGTCAGTACGATTGGCAGGAGATCTGCCTTCAGTGGCCTTGAGACGACGATGTAGGTGCTTTTTATCAATCATGGGACAGAGATTATCCTTGCGAGCATCAATCGTCTAGCTTTGCCGTGTCTTACCCAGGTACCCCTCTGGTCGGGTAGAGAGGGCCATGGTGTAGTCAAGCCCAAAGATGCCATACACCTCGTCCAGCATTTTGAGGAAGCTGGTCACCTCTGCCATAACCTGACATGGCAGCGATAGGAGCGGCAATGTGCAGCCATGCATGGGTGTGCAGCTGAGCCACTCCAGACCTCAGGCCCAAGCCTCAGCAGGTGGCTGCTTACTTACACACTTCACAAGGCACGTTGCTGACAGCAAGGAGTACGACCAGCATGCCGCACACTTAAAAACAAAGCAGCGGCGCCAAGACAGATCGTGTTGAGACATGCGTTGAGGTTGCATAGTTTGCTGTTTGTGAAGAAGGGCAAAAGCACCCACTTTGGCTGCCTCAGAGCAAGCAGGATGTGCATCTCAGACTGGTTGTCCACTCACCTGATCAGGCCTGCAGAATATGTGGGCATCATCCTGGACAAATCGCCTCACGCGAGTAAGTCCTGACAAAGCACCACTGTACTCATTGCGGTGCAGAACCCCAAAATCTGCTAGGCGCAATGGAAGCTCCCTGAGGAACACACAGCAGCATGCAGGTAAGTGAACAGTGAGCCAGATGGCATTGAAGACATCGCAGCATTCCCAGCTAAGTCAGCAGGCCTGACCATGCAGTTGTTGAATATGCTTGCAGTAGAGGCAGAGTCAGCCTGCATCTTGCAGTGTCAACAACAGTCTACTTACAGATGTCAGAGGACACTAGATGCAATATTGAGGCGCAACAGCAACACACATACTTGCACAGGAGGGTTACTGCCGGCACCAGCTACAAAAGCACACCTGTATGAGCGCACTCTGCTGCCAAACATCACGCAGTGTCCGGGGCAGTTCATGGGCTTAAGGCCAAACTCCTGCTTTTCCACATCAAAGCCAAACATATTCTCGCGATAGTGCTCAGCATGACCACTTGTCTTCCACAAGTCAAAGTTGTAGATGTTTGGGGACACAACCTGCGGCAAGCAAAAAGATGGATGTTGTCAGGGTGCCTGTGCAGCCACAAGCACCTGTGCACACACACCAGGTGATAAACGCATGGCAGCAGCAATGTGGCCCGCTGGCAACAGTAGGCATCATTGCTTACTGCACTTGGCCATATTGACATTTGCGACATTGCAACTAATATCTAGCTTATTGACCAGACTTTTGCTGAGGTGAAGGACAATAGACAGGGCAATCGTGGCTCAACACAAGAACCTGGAGTGCCAGTTCCAATGTCGCTGTCTCCTCCCACCTCCTCATACTCATACTCCCAGTACTTTTCCCTGATCAGCTCCATCAATGCATTGTAGATGCGACCACCATGAGGCAGGAAGAAACAGCTGCCTGGGCTCAGGTGGTGGAAGAAGAACAACTCCTGCTGCACACCGACATTGCGGTGATCACGCTTCTTAGCCTCCTCGATACCTGATGCGTTGGAGACGAAGCACAGGCATCAAGATACGTGCTGACAATTGCATGTACTCCATGCTCTATCTGCTAAGCTAGCAACTTGAGCACCAATGGCGTCACATGTAAAGCCACTGACTGGTGACTGCAGGAAAGGCGGCTGGTATACGTAGACTGCAAACTAGCACATCCTGGTAACCTTATGACCAGTTTTCACACATGGACTGCAAGTTGGCCTGGTGAAAACACTATGGTCATGCGTTGCGGTGGTGTTGCTTACGGTGTTGGTAGTCCTTCAACTGCTGCTTGTCAGGATAGGTGATGCCATACACACGCTGCAGAGGCTCCTTGGTCACATCTGCCCTCCAAAAGGCACGGCTGCAGTTGGTTATGGCTGCTGCCTTCAACAAGCTGGTGTTTGGCAGGTGTGGACCATGGCACAGGTCCACCATGGGCCCGACACGGTACAGGCTGATGGTGGCATCCTCAGGTAGGCCCTGGATGATCTCAATCTGCATTCAAAATGAGCTGATTCTTGTAAGTGGTGATAACAGTTGAAAAATTGCTCAGACAATGTGCCTAGATGTCACTGGCAAGGAACCGCAGGCATTTGCCAACAGAACACCAATGACAAGTGCAGTAATTGCAGCACAACAACCACTGCATTGCTGCTGTCAAACCTTGAATTTGTTCTCCTGGAACATAGCAAGTGCCTCGTCCCTGCTGACAACCACTCGCTGAAAGCGCTGGCCTTCCTTTACTATGGCATCTATGCGCTTCTCAATGGTGGGCTTGTCAGCATCCGTCAGCACCTGCATTTTGCAAATCGATGGTTGATGCTGTGCTTGAGTAATTGCTGCACAGCAGCTGCAAACCAAGTTGCTGAGAACAGGTTACAAGGGAGATTGAAGAGAGAGACACAAGCTGCTGCATGTACCACCACATGACCCAGTAAAGCACAGCACCATCCTTGAAGTTAACATGCGCGGCTGCAGCCACGTTCGACAGCACTCCACACCTTGTCACCCATGTAGCAGTCATAATAGAAGCCCTCTTCAATGCAAGGGCCAATGGTCAGGTCAACACCATACTCCAGCTCCAGCACCTGGCCCAGAACATGGGCTGAGGAGTGCCAGAACGTCTGCATACAGGAGCCATAACCTGATATTACAGCGCGGCATGGAGAATGCTGCCTATCACAATTCTCAACAACAACTACTTTGTTGGACATGTGCAGAGGACGTCTGTTGGGCTCATGGCTGCTTGTCAAACGCCGCAGGACACCTGCACTGGTGAGGTGTGGCTGCAAACAACCGCAAGCCTGATACAAATGCCCCTAAACGGCCAGTGACATTGCATCCTATGCTGTTGTCAATTGCAGATAGTGCTTCGTACCTCTTTGCCTTCAGGGTCATCAAAGCTGTGTAAGGAGATGGTGCAATCACCTTCAAGAGGCCTGAACAGATCCCAGACTTCGCCGTCCACCTTGGCAACTACTACTTTTTTTGCTAGGCTCTTTGAAATATCATTGGCAATGTCCAGGGGGGTGGTCACCCCCTGGACGCCGGATTTGGTTGCTCCATCTGGCAGAACGACCTTGATGGGCTGGTTGGCCTGCTTTGCTGCCTCGATTGCAGCCGTGTCACGAGCGACATACTGCTCAAACAATTCAACACGCTTACTGTAGTATGGCTTCTTGTCTGCGACGATGTCTGCAAAGCACTTTGCCTTGCCATCGTCGGAGACTGCCATCTTGTCAACCTTCTGCTGCAGTTCGCTCACAGCCCCCATGCTGCAAACTAGGCTTGTAAGTATTAATCTTGCCACCTTGGCCACAGCAGCGCGTCCTGATCAGCAGCACACCATCCGTCGAATGGCATTCGGGCAGTTCTCTTACTGCTGTTCACCTTCCATCCCCTGTGCATGCCTCTAGCATACCAGCAGTGCGAGAAATGTATGTCTGTATTTGCACCTCCCCCATTTCGATGCTGTATGAGGCCTTGCTGCCATTCGCAGACACCGAAGTTCGGTAGTCCTACATTCGCTGGAGACATGTTCGTTTCCGCACGACATGATATGCTCATGCTGACATAATCAAGATATAGTATGAACGCTGTAACATAGCGTATATAGCGCTGGTTTTCCTTCCAACAGGACACCCGCTCAAGGCATGCCCAATATCTGCATCACAAGCATCTCCTTGAGGCTCGCTGCTAGTGCAGCATCGGGGGCTGCTACGGTCACACGGAACTGCATGCGGTTCTGAGGATTCCCTTCGACTCGACACTGCAGCAGGAAGAAACACAGACCAGCACTGAGAGGAGCAACAGAAAGCGGCCAAAGGTCCAGTTGTACTCTTCATGCCCAAGCATAGCTGCCCATACTGCTAATGACCTAGCGACCTTGAGCCATGAGGTGAGCTCAAGAATCTCACCTGGCAAAACACCCTCTGCTCTGTCCCTGGGGTCCCATGCATGAAGCAAGCAGCGCCAGCCAAGTTGTCGGGACTCGGGTCCAAGTAAAGGTGCTCCACCCCAAAATTGAGGGCCCGCAGGAGCAAAAGTGTGGCATCTACACCTAATGGAGTACCTCTTTCAACCATCTGCTGCAGCTTCAGTGGAGGGCCTGTCAGCAAATAACAAAGAGTAGTGTCACATGGCACAGGATGTGCCACAGCTGGGCCACCTCGATTAGCCATTGTTATACGGCCTGCAGGGCCTTTTGATAGCCTTTTCTGCAGATAGCTTGATTGTAGCTTGTACATCCTTTGCATATCAACCAATGCACACATTGGATGTGTGGCGGTGAAGATTTCTGTCATCAACATGGTGGATAGATGCATAGCTGTCTGACGACAAGCATGGTTAGAAATTGGCGGACCTTGATAAGCCTTCCACTTCTCAAAGAACATTTCCTTGGATATATGAGGTTCAGGCACCATGAACTTGTGGGGTGCAACTGGCAGTGCCAGCTCATGCACCACCTGCCGTGTGCCGCAGGTGTAGCGCAGCTGCAGCCGGGGAGCTTCAAGAAAAGAGTGCAGGCATGCCAACTGCACCACGGCCTGCAGCATTGCACAATATCTTTCCTACTGTAAGGGAATAAAGGTGACCTGGGGTTGTGACAGTGCACAAGTCATGCTTGTGCCGCAGAGGCACCAAAGACTGACAGCTCATGTCCTGCACTCACCTGTATTTGCTGCTTTGGTGCAAGTTGGGCTGGCAGCTGACCAATCGTCACTTGCACGGCAGGGGTCGGTGTTGACAGCAGCAATGCCAGGCTATTAATGGGCTGACTGGCCTGCTTGTTGCCCAGAAACAGCAACAACTCCCCTGTACTGTGCATATAGCGCGACTGCAAGCCAATCTGCAAGTACGTGTCCTCATAAAGTATACCCTGCAATGCACAGTGCAGCAAGATGAGACTCCGTTGATGTTTGTTGCTGCTGCAGCTGCTGTGCTTGATTTACTTCCATGTCAGGGACACACCATGCTGAACATGGGCACCCTGTGGCCTGCTGGAAAAATTGCATAAAGCATGCCACAGCCCATTGGGTCGTCCACTGACCTTCTCCTTGGTGAGAAGTGCCCTGTGCCATTGCTGCACGTCCCCCATGACCCTCCAGTTATCAACGGGACTAAAAGCAGCATCCTCAAAGCCTAAGGTGCCACCACCAGCTGCTGCTGCCACTGATGGCGCTTGCACAGCATGGCTGTCAGTGCTGCCCATGCTGGCAATACTAGCTGCAGGGTTGAGGCCGCCAGGTGCCCAGGACCCTGTGGAGGTGAAGCCGACTGAGCCCATGGGGGCTGCCTGCATTCCCACGGCATCATATGGCCCTGCAGCAGTTGCTGATGGCGACATGGGCAGGCCTGTGCTGCTCACGCTGGCCATAGGAGCATAGCTTTGCTGCCCAAAAACACCAGGATACGCCACAGGTGCTGCAGCAGGCACTGCAGCAGCAGCTGCAAAACCGCTGGCATCGCCTGGTGCAGCAGGCTGTGCAGCTGGTGGAGCAAATAACTCATCAAGCGGATCTACCTGCCCTGCTTGGAATGGTGGTACTGCTGCTGATTCTGCATGGGCTGGTTCAGGCGCCATTGCTGCTGTTGACGGAGCCGCATCTGCTGTTGCTGCAGTGCCTGCAGGAGACAGAATATCAAGATGGAAGCTACTGCTGCTTCTGGTTGAATGCAAACATGGCAAGATGCGACTCTCTTCTCCTGCTGTCGCTCTCTCGCACACCATCCTGAAGTATCCTTGTATAATGCAGCTCACCATTGACCAGCAAATCATCTCCCAAGAGATCGATTTCAGGGGCCTTGGCTACAGAAGGCGCAGCACGCTCAGGCTCTGGGGCAGGTGTTGGGGCAGCTGGCACAGCAGTTGATGGTGCTGCGCCGCCTAGGGCCACAGAAAGGCCAACCACTGCGCCTGAAAGTGCTGCCTGTGCTTCATCCGCTGCTGCTGGTGCTTCTGTGATGTCTGCATCATCACCCTCAGTGGCCTGCAGAAATCAATGACCTGGACCTGTGCAAGCTAGCGGTTGCCAGGCTGACACACTCTATAATAACCACCAAGTGCCTAGCACACCCAAGACAATTCTGGCAGCAGAAATGTGGCACACAGGGGCCATTTGGGTTGCAGACATCTGCATAAATACATATACATACATTCATGCAACATATTTCATGCAATTCACTACATGCACTGCACACATTTTGCTCACCGCCAAACGCTTCAACAGCGCCGACTCCCTGCCTTCCCACCTAGGCATTGGCAGGACATAGTTGGCTGCAGTCGAGCTGGGGTTTTGGGCGAGAACCTGCAAAAGACATGCGCATGTCCTTGATAGTGGTTAATGCAGGACTGCTGCAGCAAGTGGCAGCACAGTTAGGTGGTGTGCTGCACTCAGCGGTTGTCAAGCCAGCCACAATCAAATCGAAAGCTGGGTAGCAATGCTCAATGCTCTTGTGGCACCGTGCTTTGTGCACTTGCCTATCAGCACAAATGTCGCTTACCAGGTACTCTGCACTGCGCTGCTGCAGCTCCGGGTCCAACTGCTTGGAGTACCTGCTGAACACTCCTGTCACCTCTGACTGCAGTGCTGCATTACTGGCATCACTCAGCAACAGCTTCAGGTATGCGGTGAGCAGCAGCCCTTTGGTTGTGCTGCTGAGAGAGGGAAAGCGCTCATGCAGTGACCTGAACTGCTCCAAGGTGGGCACCTGAGCCTGCACAGGCATGACAAGGACAAATATCAGGTGAAGAAGTACACACATTGTCACCAATGCATGAGCTGACCCTTCTTGATGTGTGCTGCTTTGAGATCTTCCTGCTGTTCATCACTCATTCACCATGTTACCATGTTTGAACGCGCAAGAGATTATGCCGGTTGCCAAACAGACACACAGACCAATAGGCCAGGTAGCAGGAGGCAGACCTGTGTGCACCTGGACAACTGGTTGAGCTTACCTTGATGAGTCGGCCATACTCTCCAAGCACGTACGCCGCCATGCACATGAGAGCCTCATGGCTCGCCCCACGACGCAACACGTCCACCACCTGTGCAGCGGCATAGGCCTGGCTACCTTCATTGTTGGTAATCAGCTGTACAACACGGTGCCAAATGTCGTCACTACAGAAGTCTCCTGCGCGCTCAAGTAGTGCCAGGACCACGTCAACATACCACTGCAGGCAGCAGACAGGAACACCTGACAAGTTTATAGGCTGCCGAGTAGGTTTGGCAAGAAGCTGCAACATAAATGGCCTGAGATATGTAGTAGTGTCGGGACTTTTCATGCAGTGGTGCACCGATCCCTTGGACATAGTGTAAGTAGTGAAAGAGCACTCCACAAAGCACAAAGAGAGTCGAATGGACTTCCTGCAGTACCTGCACATCAGGCGCAAATTTCTCAGCCAGGATACAGATCTTGAGCACCAGCTCCTCGCGCATACTGAAATCTGCAATTGTCAGGTACTTCACCTGTATCGCAAGATATGGCAATCACAAAAGATTAAGTATGGCTTGTAAATACCTTCAAATTTCAACATTCATGCGAATGCCCATCAAGGCTTGGACATTGCATCTCTGTGGAGGAGTCAGGTGCAGGCTGAGCCCGCCTGCATGTGTGCATTGGAGAGGGGAGTATCCAACCAGTATCAACCTCAGCTAGTAGCAAGTCGCAAGCCAAAAAATGTTGTCTCAAGAGCTGGTTCGGTGCTTTATCTGTCAACACTGTGTTTCACACAGAGCCAGTGGCTGATTGCTAATATTCTGCACAGCAGGCTGACTCCTGTCCCGCACCATCAGCAGTCGTACCCCTCACAGCGCATGTTAGGTGATCCAAAGGACACATAGGCCTGAGCCTTACCAGTTCCTCAACCACTTCCATGGCTGACCCACCATCACACATGGTGAAAAGCAAGTCCAGTGCACGGCGGCGGATGGATACATCAGGGTCTTTCAAGTTGGCAAGTATGGTAGGCTGCAGGCAGCCAGAGATTGGAGGTCGAGGGCTAACAGGGAAAGGGACCAAGGCGCTGCTGAAAACTGCATTAGTCGCCTGGCACAGTGTATGTCTTTAAACAATGGATTGCATCTAGCATCTGTCTCTGTCACCTAACACAGCATTACTTTGCAGTCAGGCGACATAATGCTGCTGGCCACACACCTGGTGAGCAGTGATGCTCTCAAGCACCTCAGGCACTAGAGCAAGGCGCGTAAGGTTTTCCAGAGCAAGATACCTGATATTGGGCTCCTGCACATCATGAGAAGCAATATTTCAAACCCGATATCCTGGCAAGTGGCAACTGCATGGTCGCACTGCCGAATCAATGATGGCTGCGCAACATCTTTTGAAGCCATCCCTAGTAGAACAGCGTCCTGCTCGCACTACGGTGGTAACTACTGGGCTGTGTGCACAAAAGGAGTTGGGCTGTGGGTGAAGTGAGAGCATCCTCATACCTTGACTGACAAGAACCGCCCCAAGCTGTTGACACTGCTGGCCAGTAAGTCCCTGCTACAATCCAGTGCCAAGATGAGGCTAATGGCCTCAAATAAAATCGCATGCTGGGCATTGCTCTTGTTGATAGTGGTGCTCTTAGCACTGTCAGCACAGGCTGCACGCCACACAGGCACAAAACAGTCAACTATGTACGTCTACTGCATTGTCCATTACAGCTAGCAGCATGCAATGCGGTGTCTGACACTGTTCCCTGCAGCTTCCCATGATACCACCAACATGCTGACCAGTCTGCAAGCAGTCCTGCAGATTGTCCATCACTCACAGTTGAAGATAGTTAGAAGATTGTCATGAAGTTGCTTCTGTGCAGCAGTGCCCTCTGGTATTGGGAAATATTGCAAGGTGCGCAAGACTTTGGCCTGCAAGAAGGCGCATTTCATGTTCCTTCTATGAGCAGTGAACCTGGATTGCAGGTGGCATTTCATATTGATGGTGGACGAATGTGCACCACCACAGGCAAGACACAAAACGACCAGCTGCAGCAGGGCCAGTGGCTGTTACAGCTGCCATGGCTCACACTACATGGGTGCAGCAAGTACCACATAGCAGCAACCCGCACCTGCAGCCATGGGCTGGCAATGCCATAGTAGGTGTAGTCTGCTGTGACCTCCCGCAGGTAAACCAGGCGCTCAAGCAAACGCAGTAACTTCCCTTGGCACTGCTCGTAGCCAGCTGCATGGACACAGATGCATGGCAAGACCGGGTGTGTGTACTGATGAATTCAGAACAAATAGATACTAGTGCCTAGAGAAACTTGGCATGGGGCCGGCATATCAACAACCACAATGGACGAAAATGGAGCCATCGCATATGTGCAGTTCCTGCTGTTCTTTGACGGCAATTGGCCTGCTCACCACTGGTTGACCTGATGCAGATGCCCAGCAGCAGTGTTACAGCACTCAACAGCAGGCCCAAATCCCTCTCTTCCAGCAGCTGTGACATGACCGGCGCAAATGTATCTGCAGATATCAGCTGCGCGTCCGCAGGCGTCTTGCGCATCAGCCGCAGAATGCAAAGTGCCGCCTTTTTGCGCACAACCGACCTCACTGTTCCGCTTTGCTGCAGTCAGAAGAACATGATCACAGCTGATCTGTCATGGGTGTGGTCAGGATATGAGCGCTCACGTTATTAGCAGGAGGCCGTATCCCAACAGCAGTAACAGGTGATAACTGTCAGTATGTATGCATGTCACTTGCACATCGTTGACACTTTGAAAGATAGACATATGTGTAGTGCATGATCTGAACAACCTTGTGTACCTACCAACAGCTTGAGGACATCTGGTGTTAAAGCCTCTGCCATCTCAGCACCAGCAACTGTGAAAAGCAGTACAAGCAGAGGCACAACCTCAGCACACCTCCTGTCAGTGCAGAGGCTGTTGGTGCTTGTGACTCACATGCTGCGGTCACAAAGCAGATGTGTGTACAGTGCTTGTGGCAGGAACGGTCCACAACTACCATTATCCTTCTGTGACGGGCCTGTTGAAGTGGAAGGTTCGACTGGTCATGTGCTCACTCCTCTTGCAAGTATCTGAGGGCCATACTACAGCACAGCCAAGGTCTGAGGATGGATTCTCCATGTCCGCTGTTCAAGCCCGCGGTCCCGCTGAAGCTGATTACTTACTGTTGCCAACAAAAGTAAGAGCTAAGCTCTGGAAGGCCTCATTTCTGCTGACCAAATCATTATGGATGCCATTGATAGCCAGCCGCAGAAAATCGTCTTTCTGCATACATACGAATGTGCCTTGAGCATGCATCGTGACAACTTTGCTTGTAGACTACACCCCAACAACTGAAGCATGATCTGTTGCTCATGGGGTGCAACTGAGGTTTGCACTGGCCTTCTCACCTCATTCATGAGTAAAGAACAGGCCATGTAGCCAACTTGCTTCTCTGAGTACCTGCCATAAAAGCATAAGTTGGGCTGAATTTCACCAGAAAGCTAGCAATGCAAAATGCTGGTGCTGCCAAAACATACTTTTGGCTTGGTATGAGGTCGCAGGCTTGTTTATGGCCAAACTCGACATCATATCCCAACATGTATATATATAGGAGCTTCCAGACGTACTTCTTCCGGTCGTAGGCTGCATGAAGTACCAACAGTTAGCAGTCACAATTGCTGTTGCATGCTGCCAGCAACAACGCAAGTAGCCTTAAGCTCCTCAGAAGGTTAAATACCTGTCAGCACCTTCTTTTCGTCTCCAAATTTGGCCCTGATCTTTGCCAACTCCTTGTCCACGCGCTTTGTTTCCTGTTCCTTGTTTTGACAAGCTCTGATGTCCCCAATGAAAACCTGAAGCCCCCGTATGCTGCCTGCTTTGGCCATCGTATACGCGTGTTGTCAATGTTTGCATACGCATAAATGTGCTGCGCAATCAAAAGCGACTGGCTATGGTCGATGCCTCCTAGACCAGGATCGTCGTTGCAGGGATGGTGGACAAACGAACAAGCAGGGAGTCATGCGTGACAACGGGTTGAGTAAATTTAATTAAAACGATCACGCAATGATGACCATTGATCCACCTGCTAGACCCGGCCGAGTGTTGTCAAGTCAGTGTCAGACACTGGCGCTTGAATTCGCTGTTTTGCCCTGCCGTAATCTAGGAAAGAGTGAGCTAGATGCCGTCGGTATGCTGCTTGGAGGTTGGTGCTTGCTGTGGGTTGGCACAGTTGCGACTGGCAATGGTCCAAGAAAAGAAACGTGGTGGCAGGCACCATAGCAGTGGGGCATGTGGTGGCCAAATGATAAGAGTGAACATCACGCATTGTAGAGTGTTTCCTGTTCAATACACCACGTACTTCATTGTGCAATGTAGTTTTGCTGGAGCTGCCCCTGCCAGAAGAGCTGTACACTTCTTTTCGCCTTGGCAAGCACGATCCATTAATGCCTTGGCATACCACTGTGGCATGAGGCGCGTCTCTTTCAAGTTCAAGATCAGCACCATGTAAGTATGATGCACTAGAGGCGTCCCCTAGGTGGCATCACCAATGGCCTGGCAGGCTGGTATGACGGTTGCAGAAGTTCAAACTTCTTCCATCAGACCGCCCCATGGCTGAAAGTTGTAAATGCTGCAGATTACAGCCAAAGCTGTACAGCAAAATCTGCGGCAATCCAGCTGACTGCTCATGCATGTGGCCGCCGTCAGGTCTCGTCATCAATTGTGGCCTACAGCCTGGCACTGGCAATAGCACAAACTTGAGGAGATGGCAACAGGAAGCGCTCAGGCGAACTCAAGGAAGGTCATTTATTGCATTTTTTACTCCTGTCCGAAAATTTCTAACAACCTTGCATGGCCCAAATTCTTTCACACACCATCAGTGTTTGATGACCTCAGCTGCATACGTCCCAATATTGGCATCTGATCTATGCCATTATTCATCCATACACTGTACTATGGCCCAGAGGGTCTCCATGTCTGATCAGAACACAGAAGAAGCTCATGTGCCAGCGCATCCCATCATGTTGCGTGGCTCAATCTCTTCCACAGAAGACGGGAACCAGGCTGGTCAACATCTCCGGGGGGGGGGGGGGGGCGGCGAAACCCACGGAGCCGCACCACGGGCGGGTGCCGTGGGCGGCTGAGTGGGCAAAACAGGATCACAACCAGTCGCGTCTGAGGGGCTCTCCCGGAAGAGAGCACAAATTGCCACAGCGTAGAACCACAATACGCTACTCTTTAACCATAACTCGTGGGTGTAC